>BHFT01011163.1:0-14307 GCA_004320025.1 Laticauda laticaudata
TAGAAGAACCTGAAGATTTTGAATTGCTCAAAATGAGTAGGAAATTAACAGCTCCTGGTTCCTCAACTTCAACTTCTTCCTCTCCACCATCCAGAGGACAATGTTCAATACAGACAATGTTAAGGCAAGAAAAAGAACAAGAGACTTCCCATCCTTTACATTACTTTGAAAGCTCCTCAGGTTTGACTTTCTGTAGTTGTATTTTATTATCAAGATTCTTTTGATTCATTTTGGTTTATCAGATCATCTCACTTTACTGGGTTTTTTTAATTGGTAATTTTTATTGTAAGCCATCCAGAGTTAATTAAATAGTGACTCTATAAATTTGATTAAAATTTGTGTTTTGTATATGATCTAGATATATGAACAACTAGAAGGAACATGTGCATTTATTTTGGAGCTCAACCCCCCCAAAAAAGTTGGACTCCCTGAAAAGTTAGAATATCACCCACAAAATTTCCAAAGAAGAGGAAATCCCATGGGAAAATATTCCTGCCTCTTACTTTTCTTTTAAACTGCTCATTGCTGACTGCCAGTAACGCTTATTGCCAGAGAACAATATTGTCTCCATTCATAAGATTTATTGTTTCATTGATAAATTAAGGTGGGATACAATGTATCCAGTGACCTCAAAAGGCCATGGAAAGGCAATGAACTCAAAGTACTGGGATCCCTCAAATGCTGAGACTATAGGCAGATGGAGATTGACTACAGACGGTGAATCAAATTAAAAGGCACCTATGCCAAAACTTCCTACATCCAAGGAGAACAGCGACAAGAACCATATGCCCCATAGGAAAATCTCTACTCATCAGGAAGATAGCAAGCAAGAAATGTCTCCTAGTTTCTCTGGTCATAAAACCATACATCACATACACATTTCCTTCACAAACATAGAACAAAGGGCTCAAAATTCTATAAAAAACTCACTAATGCATCAGTCAGTTGCCAGCTGCCTCAAACAGGGACTCTGTTATTGTTTTTGGAATAAAAAGAGAGATCTTTCCAGCAGCTTGCCTTGCATCTTGATTGCTTGAGCTCTTTTCCCAGCTCAGAAGAAAAAGGATCCAGGGAAATTGTCACAACAAAAGACTTCAGCAAACATGAATGTTTCCAAAATGTTTTTAAAGACTGGTCTCTACATTATCATGTGAAACTAAAATATATTTTCTATATCTAACCTAACTTATTTTTTTTTCTTCCATTCAATCATGTCTGATTCTCAGAGATTGCCTGGACATGCCACTGCAGCTTTCTTGGCAAGGTTTTTCAGAATCGGTATGCATTGTGTCCTTCCTAGGGCTGAGAAAAAATGATTGGCCCCAAATCACCAGGGATTAGACCCCTCCAGGATTAAAATTCACTCTCATGGTTTCTACACCAAACTAGCTCTAATTTCATATTATATAAAGTTAAATTGACTTCTTATTAGATCACTGATATACTCAAATTCTTTATCCAAATGAATACAAAAATATAGAATGATTTTTATTACTTGCTTGTAAAAATGTCTTACCTTTCTTGTTCTTGTTCTAATAAATTGGTAAACTCATCACTTTTTTCCATGTATTCTGAATGTTTTCTCTTCTCGTCCTCAAGGTCATACAAAGTTTGCCTATGAGATTTTTCTACCATCAGGAGCTGCCCAAGCATCCGTCTATGTGTTTCTTTATGTTTTTCAACCAGTTTGTCAAGCTAAAAAAGTAACAAGATGTTCAGTTTTAAAGATGTCTACTATTTGTGTTAATTTTGCTAAGAGTATATTATTACATTTATAATATACTTTATTATTTATAAATAACTTATCCATATTTCATATTAACAACCATAGTAAAAAAGACTGTAAAATGGGGCACACTTAATTTAAAAATTATCTTGCTTAGCAATGGAAATATTGCGTTCAATTGTGATCATAAGTTGGGGACTATGTGTTGTAGTCTTCAGATTCGGTCTGAATCTACGCCATAATTGAATTTTTAAAAAATTATCATTAAAGATTTTGAACTGTATCATGGATGTGATGTTTGATTTTATCTGATTTTATTTCCCAGTTGTCTTAATTCTGGTTGTGTACAATAGAACTATACTTTAGGTCAATGATTAGAATGAAACACAAGTTTAGTTATAAAAAAAACAAACGAACAAATCTTACCAGAATGCCTATTCAGGATTATAGGACTGAAGGCCAAAGCATGCATTTCCCATTTCCTTTCTAGGCTACACTTTGCTATTTTACTGATACACTGGCTTTGGTGAGGAATGTTAAGAATTTATCATTTATCATTTGTCTGCATAGTTAAGAGTATGTTATGGATGATAATGTTGATTTAGTCAAGTATTGTTTGTTTGTTTGGAAACTCTCCTTTTTAACCAATGAAGTGCTGTCTGTTTGGCAAATTGTTCCAGTCAGAAACAGAGCTCATTCCATATAGTAATTAGTTTCAGCTTCCTTATTAGGTGATGAAAGTTCTTTGTTGCTGCTGTTGTTACACTGATGAGTTGAATTATTGTCTATTAAAGGGAAACATAACATAAAACAGATTTCCCACATTTCTCATATTTTTGGCAGAGTTAGAAATTCTTTGACCAAGATCGTCTAGACTTCATGATTTTATCAGAGGGCCTGTCTCTGCTGGACTGGATTTTCTGATTGGCAATCTAGATATTGCATTTTTCTACATATAAAACTTGGGATAAATTTGTGTGAAATTAGTGTAATTAAAAGAGGCCAAATAAAATTCTTTGTATATGCCGATGCGTGCGTGTGCGTGCATGCACACACACACACACATATCAATGCTTTAAACAAGTATTGTCATTTACTCATCTTCAGCAGTTCAGGACAAGTGGGATTTTTTCAGCGTTAGCCAAATGGTACTCTTTTACATGTATTAAAGCAAAACAAAACATGGGAACTAATCTGACTGATTTCTCTCAACTAGTTGATCAAATTTCAGTAAAAATATGTAATCAAGAATGCATTCGCCTTTTCAATGATATTTCATTTTTAATTCTGTTAACTTTTATTATGCTCTAAAATGACATTTTTGTCTGGCATCATTATAGTTAAATTACAATATATATGTATCGTGTTCAAACTATATGTAAAAATGTGTATGTTTTGTACATGGAGATGCACCTTTTCCCATCTGAAGAATCCCTAACAGAGGGATTGTCCAGTTCAGCAATCTATATTTCCAGAGGAAGATATTTCATTTCACACACACACACACACACACACACGCACACAAAGATACCAACACAATTCCCATACTTCCACCATCTCTTTTTTAATATGATATAACTGTAGTCCTGTTGTTCTTTTTGTATATATTTTACACACATTTCCTTGTATAATACATTGTAACATATATGGTGAATGTGGGACTGTACTTGAAACAAAATCTGGGGCTAAAATTTGTGCAAATGCATTCTTAAAAAAATACTATGATCATAAGACACCTGTGCTCTAGGATCTTCATTGGTTACAAATAGGATTCTAAGCACAATTCAGAGTGCTGTTTTTAACCTAAACAAGGTTCACTTTAAAAGTTTGTCATTTATAATTTCCCTTTATATTTGATATGGAATAAATCCATAATATTTAATTTAATAAGTCTCCATTTTATTGACTGACAATGGTGTTAGATGGTCTTGGAACTTTTCTCACCTTAGCAGTGGCATGTATTTTTGAAATAGAAAATCTATCCATCTCTTGTAAAACTGACTTATTGTTATACAAAGTTTAGTTTTTTTAAATTGTAGCACCTTTAATGCAGTGGTTAACATTTAGACTAAACAAATATTCTGTTAGTTATTTTTAATATAAACATACAAATTCGGGGTTTCTATGTGTTGGAACCAAGAAAAGTGATTTACAATCTAACTTTTTAATTAATTTATCAAAGTATAAAAGAAAAGAAAAAAACATGGAAAAGTAACAAGAGAGGAAGGGGAAAAGAGTGGGTATAGTGTAACAGGAGAAAAAAAAGAAAAGACACCAACTCCCCACTCTCTTTGGCACAGTCGAAGGTAACATTACAACCACAACTTTTTGTTTTTACGTAACGGTTTGTACAAGTCATTTCTATAACAATAAGCCTGTCTAGTTTACAAAAACACAATCAAAGTTTCTTTTTTTTTCGTTGTAAACACAAAATCTGGAAATAATTTCAAACTAGAGACAAAATTAAATATAATCTCTTATGTGGATAAAATAATATTTTCAACCATCTCAGCTTCACCTTGCTTTGGGTTAGGGTTAGGGTTATGCTTGAATATGTGAATGAATAATATGTCATTCATTCTCATATTTTCAAACTTAATCCATAATACTTCACCAACTTTAGAATATTATTCAGCATTGCTTAAAAAACTGGCACTAAGAACAGTGGCTTACATTTTAGATATATGTGAAATGAAATAGTCTTTATAAAATGGTTTTGTATATCTTCAAGGCTGATGAGTAACTGGCACCAAGTGAACTTTAAAAAAAACAATCTGTTTGCCCATGCTAGTATCTCACGGAGAAGAGAATGCCACACATATTTATTACTGGAAATTCATAGGCAGAGAACTGGAACCAAAATAGAATTACTGTAATTTAGTAATTCTCAACTGCCAGAGCTCCCATGCTGTCGGCATCATTTAAATTAATGTTAGCTATTAAAATATCAATGATAATGAGATCCAGACATGATAAATTATCAAATCACTGTGAGGAATTTACTTAGCAGCTTGCTTCTTTTCTACACTCCAGGTGTAATTCTTTATGTTGCTCCTTGTTTTTGATAAACATCTAACATGAGTTACAAAATAATATTTTGTCTTTGTAATTTTGGAATAGATTTTTGAAATGTTCTGGCTGGTATTTGTTAGACTCTTCCACTTCCTGAACTTTAATAAATATAACAATATCATTTTGATTTTTTCTTTGCAGTTAATATTGCCAAGTCTAGTAAGTGTTAGAAATTCTTTTGCTGCCATATAGCATGGGGAGGAAAACTTATCCAAAATAAGAGTCCAAGTTATGTTTAGAATCTGTGATGAGGAATGTTTACTTCTTAAGATTATTTCTAAGAATTTTAGACTTTTTTATGCCTTAATATTCACTATAATTTGAAGAAAATAATTCATTAATTATACAATTGTATTTACATTATAAGTACAATATTCTGGCCATGAATTTTTGCCTGACATGGGTTTAGATCTGAGTATGAAATCTTTTTGAATGTTTCTTCTTAAACTTGGAAAATGCTCAGTGACAACATTTTGTTCATCATATTTTTTATGCTCAGCTATGTTATTGTTCATTGTGAAGTCATGTCCAACACATTGTGACCACATGGGCAATGTTCCTCCAGGCCTTCCTTTTCGTCTACCATCCTCCGGAGTCCATTAAGCTCATGCCTACTGCTTCAGTGACTTCATCTAGCCACCTCATTTTCTGTTGTCCCCTTCTTCTTTTGCCCTCAATCGTTCCCAGCAATAGGCTCTTCTCCAGTGAGTCCTTCCTTCTCATCAGGTGACCAAAGTATTTGAGTTTCATCTTCAGGATATGGCCTTCTAAAGAGCAGCCAGGATTAATCTCTAGACTAACCTGTTTGATTGCCTTGTAGTCCAAGGGACTCACAGGACTCTTCTCCAGCACCATAATTCAAAGGCCTCAATTCTTTGGTACTCAGCCTTTCTTATGGTCCAACTTTCACAGCCATACATTGCAACTGGGAAAACCATAGCCTTAACTATACGCACTTTTGTTGGCAGGGTGATGTCTTTGCTTTTTAGTATGCTGTCTAGATTTGCCATAGCTTTCCTCCCCAGGAGCAAGCGTCTTTAAATTTCTTGGCTGTAGTCCTCATCTGCAGTGATCTTGGAGTCCAGGAAAATAAAATCTGTCACTACCTCCATTTCTTCCCCAACTATGTGCCAGGAATTGAGAGGACCGGATGCCATGATCTTAGTTTTCTTAATTTTGAGTTTCAAGCCAACTTTTGCACTCTCCTTCTTCACCCGCATTAAGAGGCTCTTTCGTTCCTCTTCACTTTCTGCCATTAAAGTGGTATCATCTGCATATCTGAGGTTGTTGATATTTCTCCCAACAATCTTAATGTTGAACTATAATGAACTACATATCTAGTTATGTATATTTCTGTGAAGCAGGAACTAGCTAATGTCTGTATTATTTTATTATTGTTCAGCTATTTAATTATCCAGGCTCATTCTTCAAATTTCTATCTTATTATAATTTTAAATAAAATATCGAAATTTTGAATAGCTAGCTAAACCGAAGTGAAGGCTACTTGCTTTTATTGTTACTGCCACCCTATTGCCTGTCAAAATAAATATATACCGTTCTATACCAACAGAGGATTTCCTTTTCAAGCAAACAAAACAGTTATGAAATTACCCAGGATAAAAGTTCAAACCTGAGATTTTATCTTACGAGGAATATCATAAATGGATAATCTGAAATTTGCAGGAATTTATTCGCAATCCTGCTTTGCAGATACAATTTATTTGTATCTGCTTTCCCTTCACATTGGCTGTCAATCCTTCCAACCATGGGTGGGATTCAAATTTGTTAGCAACTGGTTCTGTGGGTATGGCTAGGTGGGTGTGGCTAGTTGGGCATGGCCATGTGGCTGTACCTTCTTTTTTTGGAGCACCCGTGCTCTGTTTTTTGGCCTCCTGGGCCTCAGTGAAGTCTCCTGGGGGGCGTTTTTGTTCCCAGGAAGCTTCCCTGAGGCCCAAGAAGACAAAAAATGGAGCACAGGGAGGCACGCAGCACCCCTCCCCTGCACCCCTTTTTGCCTCCTGGGCCTCAGGGAAGCCTCCTGGGCAAAGCAGTAAGGCAGCAAGAGGGATCCCGGCACAGCTGATAATTGGAACAGCTTATCATTGAGATAAAAAAAATACCTTAACGAGTAACTGGGTGGGGAGAATGCAGTCAGTGATGTTGGGAATGTGCACAGTGTCATGCATGAATAATAAGGACTGACTGAGAGGGGCAGGGCTAGCCAGGGGCATGAGTTACCAGTTCTCCAAAGTGCGCAGAATCGTAACAATCGATTCTATAGAACCGATCTGAACTGGAGAATCTCAACCTTGCTCCCAACCCTGCAGCATCTTTGCATTCTCTTTTCATCTGAAACAATTCATACATAGTAATCTTGATATTTTATCCATTTATTTATCTCACCTCCATTTTCCTCCTTTATCTTTTCTTTATCTATCTTGCCCTTTTTAGTACAGTCTCTCATATATGATTCAAAATGTGTTTTGGTTTTTGATCTAATTAAAATCTTGTGGCATGTATTGTTGCATACTCCCATATACATGCACACAAATATACAAATGATATGTGTGTATATACCATTAAAAGTTCTGTAAGTCTTATGTATAGAAATAAAGAGGTAGAAACTCTGAAAACTATCCAAAATTCTGTTTTTAAACTGTGTATTTACAGAACACATCACATTCCAGGGTTCCTAAGCCTGCTTGTTACACATAATTTGTTCGAGGATAAGCCCTTGATTTTGCTAGGGCAAGATCTGCTGGCACTGAATATCTGACAAGGTCAAAGGTTACCATTCAAAAATAATTAACTTGTATAAACAGAGACAGAGTTTGATTGTGATGCTGCTGCAGTGAAGTCTGCATGCCAGTTGGCTGAATCAGCTCACCAAATTTTCCAGCTCCTAAGGCCTAAAAATGCATCCGGTCCAAGCATAACACTATACATGAATTGTTTATAAAATGTGTCACATACCAAGGGAAGGGGAAAGGGCAATCAAATTGCTACAGAAGCAAGTGTCTTAGCAATGTGGAATAGTTATGGATGATCCCTTAGCTTATTGGTTTTGTTTAAGGTGCTGACTTAATTCAAAAATAGGTTCGTTAATTGTTTAGACTTTCTATCTTTTGACAGCTGCATTTAAATTTATTACTATGAAATTCATAACTAAAGTAGATGTCAGTTCATAGTAAAGATTTAAAGCCTGAGATCCTTAAGTTCTGAACTCACTGTTTATGCTGTTCGGAAAAAACAATATTTTGCTTTGTTGACACTTGCCCTTCTTCAGTTACTGTAAATCAATTATTCATCTAATTGTAGGATTAATGCCTGCATGCTTCCATTCTGGTTTAAACATGCATCATACATACCTCTCCCATGGGTTTTTCATAGATATCCTCTTGCCATAATGTAGTTTTGGCTTGTATAGCATCTCGCTGAAGTGCCTCAAGGACTTTTTTTGGAGTAACAAAGCCATATTGTGCTTCTAGTAAATCCAAGTTAATTTTTTCAGCCTTTAAAACTCCTATCACTTCATCCTGAGCCTGCAGAAATACAAATCACTCCAGTAAGACTAACTCTGCATATGAGCTGTTTGAAACAATTCTGCATTTTTTCTTGCATTCACTGCATAATTTTAAGAGTGCCTAATTAAATGACTGATCATTTCTTCTGAGAGCTAATCAATATTGTTTAAATTTCATTTGGTATGTGTACTGGAAATTTGGAAAAGCGATTAAAACCACAGCAGTTATGTAAAGCAATGGTTTGTTCCTTCCCTCTATCTCCCCTAATTCATTTTTTATTCTCTTGCCACTAACCTTGGTTTAGTTATTCCAAAGCTTAATAGTTCTAAGAAATAATGGAAAAAAGACAGTTATAAATAAGTGTGCAAATAAATAGTAATTTCAGTATCTTTTTTCTCATTTCTCATATTTTATGTGGGATTCTGGTGGCTTAGTGGTGGTTAAAGTGCAGTATTGCAGGCAAACTCTGCCCATCACCTAGAATTTGATTCTGATGGGCGCATGGTCTGATTGCGCCCATCAGTCTGATTGACTCAGTCTTCTATTCTTTCAAAGTTGGTAAAATGAGACATAGATTGTTGGGAGAAATACAAAATTAATGTTTACATTGTACACCGCCCACAGAGTGCTATAAAGGATGATGGGGCTGTATACAAACTTAAATGCTATTGCTATTGCAATTCTTAATCAAACTCATACTTCTTAATGAGCCATATGTTTTGCAAAGTATAAAAGTACTTTGAAGATTTGGCAGTATTTTCATGTCATTTCCGCCTTCAGCAACTTTACAACCAGAATAAACTATTTGTTTTTTTAAGTTAAGCCAGAAAGTCCTGGCATTATTGTTATGTACATGTATTAGCACAACTAATGAAATACACTGTGCAGAGAATTGACCTTCTGCAGCATTCATTCCAATACCATATAATAATGACAGTTCTTTAAAACAAGATTGGTCTGAAAATTACAGAATGACGCATGCCTGTTTATCTATGTTATCTGTGCCAATATTTTTTCAAATATAATTAAAGATTTTTAGGACCTTGGATTTGTGGACTTATGAATTGGAACCTTCAAGCCACAGACAGACCCTAATAATACCTTTTATAAAACTATCCTAAGAAATTACCTTTAAAAATCAAGTACACCATATTTAATTGAAATTCTACTTCATTCATATTTGATGGAAATTTTGTAAAGCTCAGTAATTTTGAAAAATGATTTATAGTAGAATGGATTGAAGGAGATTTTTTGCCTGGGAATTTAGATTGAACTACCACAGAGTGAAAGCAATAGCTTAGTCACAAATAGAATATTTTTAGCAGTCTTTCTTGAGCAGTCAGAAAAATAAGTTGGTGTTTATAGTTAAAGTAACTAATTGCTGATAAGATAATGAAATTTTTATATGGAAATAATACAGACCAGTACTAGGTGTGTGTTATAGGGTGAAGAATTGTAGTAGCTAGGTTTGGGAACCAAGATCTTTCAGATAAAGTTGAAATGAAAATATCAAATTGGGGACAAGAATGAGATAACTTTTGTTTAAACAAAGTCCAGAACAAAACAGAAGTGACTCATTTAATCTATACGTTATAGAAGGTGAATTGGATCTAATCACTATCTGTAATATGCAAATTACTAGTTGGAATTTATCACTGAATTCTTGCTGATTCAGTGTAAGAATAATGTGTCCAATCAAATGAAAAGGTTTATTTGCACATGTCTATAAAGAAATTCTATAACCCCACCCCACTTTAGATAATTCTTTTCTGCTTCTAATTTACTGTAATTATCATTAAATCAATATATGCTTCAACATAAGTGTGTCTTGGTCTCTAGTTCAAACAAACCCACAGAGGGCAATATTTCCTACCACAGAAGCAAATGACAAATGTTGAATTTCCTTTCAAACCTGTTATTTTTAAATTGAATAAACCTTATTAGGCTAGTTTTATTCTTGGTAACTGCTACAAAAATAGTCTATGCTTCCAACTGGAAAGTGCATACAACAATAACATGAAATCATTTTTTGATTATCATTCTTTATATGGTTCTTATGTTGCCTCCAAAATTTGGTTTTCTTTTGACATAAAGTCCTAATATTCTAATCTTCAGTGATCTGTTAAATGAAGATAGATTTTCAACCACTTGAATAGAAATTATTCTTAGTCTCATTCTATGGTTTATACTGCGCTGATTATTGCTATCAATATTTAGAAATTTCTTCAGTTTTTAATATGATGCTGCATTTAAAATACCTGCCATTAATACAGAATGTCTCAGGATTCAGTCCTAAGATTTCCAATTAAAAATACTGAAACACTTTCTCCTTGAGACTCTGGAGAGATATGCAGAAAATTGACAACGAGCCTAAATTGGATCAAGGCAATTTCTAATGTTCTTATTAAATTGAGAATACAATCTGGAAAATCCAAGAAAATTTATTGGCATATTTTACCTGTTTCAAGTCTAATGATCTCAATATATTTTTCTGGATGTCAAAAAGAAATGTACACATATCTGAAAATTTTAAAACTGGATATGGGAATTTTAATCTATTGTATTAATCAAACAAAAATTGTTACTAAATGAACTTGGTTTATCCTATTCTGATGTTACTCTGCTTACTGTGGATAGGGCTGGAGAAAAGTAAGCAGACTTCAGTATTATTGTCTATGAAAAAAAGAAAAGAAAATTAGAAGGGAAAAATAGATTTTAAAAATGTGAATCACACAAACTGCTGGAATATAAACATAAAATCTCATGACATTGCATTGATATTATTAAGTGTAGTATAAGGAAGCAGATGTGTAGGAATTTTTCAGATATTGGTTCTGAGGTTTCATAAGTAGACTTTTATAAATGTCTACATTTATACAAATATTTGTATTTCCTTTATTTTAATCAATCAAGTATAAACTTTGCAAATGATGTCGACATTGTAAATATTCATATCAATGTAATTAAATACATTTCACTTAAATTCACTGTGCTTTTATTCTTAAAGCAGGTGTGTTTTTCATATTCAGCATATATTTTAAAACTTTTAAAATATAAGTTATATATATATTATTAATCTATTATTTTATATTACTTATAAGTAATATAAGTAATATAAGTAATATATATATAAGTAACATAAGTAATGTAATGTTGCTGACTTTATGACGGGGTAATCAACCTTTTTATACCTACCTCCCACTTTTGTATCTCTGTTAGTAGTAAAGTTTTCTCTAACTGCCCACCGGTTCCACAGTGAAGGTGATTTATAAAGTAGGTGACAAAACCCCTACTGCCCACTATGAATGCCTACTAGTGGGCGGTAGGGACCAGGTTGACTACCACTGCTTTATGATATATTTGTATCATATTTTGATATACAAAGCACTTGATACATAAAATTCATCAGTATATGTGGAAGTTCAATTTGATCATTATATTTCATAGTTTCTAGTGACAGATAAACCTTGTGGATGTTTTTCCTAAGATTCCCGGGCTATTTTTTTCTTCTAGTATGGTGTCATTATAAAGAAGAGATCAAGGAAGAAATTTATAAATTAAAGATATATTAATTTGCTACTGTTCTTAACTATGAAAAAAATAAAAATAATTTGTAATTTAATATCATTAATTTAAAATCCTAAACTGCATTTATTTTTAGTACAGTTTGTAAAAACAAATGGTTTTTAAAGCTATTACTGAAGCTGGATTATTCTAAACAATATAAATGAACTGTATAGGTGAATTAAACAATATAAATGAGGGAGTGCTCACTTAGCTGACATTGGTTATTATGACAGACCTCCCCAAAATGTACTTATGATGTAATTCTGATGGCCATGCTCTCAATGTGATCCCATGACCGCTTTTCAGACAGTTGGCAACCAACCTGTAAAACTAGCTTTTATGTCTAGATTTCAGTAAAAGTGCCCTATAGCAAACTATGAATTTACTTAAAGACTACAGTGTTTGCTATCAGTTGTAATGATTGTTTTACACCTGCAGCATTTGCTTAATAATTACTGTAGAAAAGATAGTAAAAACTACTTTATCATGACTACAACTGTAAGCTCCATAAGTCGAGGACTGCCTGCATTACAGAAAAGTTTCTTAGTCTCAGAAAGACAAATGTGAGGAACACAACTCTGCCTTACTCGCAGGAGGTATAAATTGATCTGAAGAACTGCTCTGCTAAACTTTCAAAATTTTGTTACAGTACTCTATTAACAATAAAGTTTTATGCCAGAAATCCAAATAATTTTTGTTTCCTGATTTTGTTAGTTTCAAAAGCCTTAACTTGGTAGCCTGCCAAATATCAACTTAGATGTGAAATGATTAAGATCGAGTTGCTTCGTTATGTTTTTTGCATCTCTGGATTATTTTGTTTTAAATTATCCATTTCATTTCTGTAAAGGTCTTCCTTCCTCCTCCATATTCCTAGAGTCCGTTAGACATCCTCACGCAATCAAACAGTATAGGGACAGCAGACAAAAAGAGAAAAGAAGAATTTGTAATGAAATTAAAATTATATACTGGCCTGTAACTCCCCTTCTAGCACACTCAGAAGAAATAAAAGATCATCTTGAGAAAGGTCTTCACCCTTTTTGGAATTATTTTTTTGTTCCTTGTTTAATTCAAGACTTGTTAGGGTAGAGTCTTTCTCTGCTACATAATTTCTTTTTGTTTGTCTCCTTTTCATCTTCTTTTCCTCTGAATCTTCCATATAGACATTGTTTGACTTCTGTTGACAGTACTTTAATTTGGAATCAATTTCTTTATTCTTATTTCCAGAATACATTTTCAAATACCTGACGGAGGAAGATGGAAAAGAAAGTTTAAACACAAAGAAAAATGTATATATAGCCTTTTTAAGCAATCAGATCTACATATGGATAGATAGATAGATAGATAGATAGATAGATAGATAGATAGATAGATAGATACTATCTGAATAAAGTAACTAAGAAAGCTCACTTTTATGTCACTGAATTTTCAGCAATCTATTACAAGTTTTTGTCCAGAACTTACTCCGTCTATGATGATGTCTAAAGACTGTTAGCAGCTTTCATAGTTTTAGACAAGTTTTTCCCAGCCCTTCAAGAGAGAATGTTTTTATTAGATAAAAATTAAGACCTACTTTTTCAGGAAGCATTGTTCATTATATTACATATATATTTTGGGCGTAGAGACAATTTTATGAGTTTATCATAGCCATCTGTTCATAATGCCATTACTTTATATCTAAATTCTTATATTTATAAACTCCCTCAATTTTGTACTCTGAACAAATCCACAAGGGAGTTAATGCCATTGGCTTGGTTGGTTGGTACATTATTAAAGAACAACATCATAGGAAAGAAAGCCTCAAATATGACAAAAATAACAGATAAAAGACAGCTATTTAGAATGTGATCAAACACGGCTGAAATATATACTTGAAATATATATTTGAAAAATATACTTGAATCTATGCTAGGTATTTATGCTGTGTGGATATTTTGAGAATTATTTAACTGTAAGAAGCAACACTGAGCTGATTTGATTTTGATTTCGAAAAGCTAAGCTAAAGCCCCCTAAGAAGGGATACAAGAATTTCCCATTTGGGGAAGAATTTTGCCTAGGCAGTGAAGTGGAGATAAAAACCATTGAAGATTATGTTGCCAGTTTTATCTTTATGTCAGAGATGATAAATCCAAACCTAAATAAATTCCCTGGTCATTTTGACCAGCTCTCACTTTCAGATAAACATGCTTCTGTTAACCCTAAGCGTAGCCAAATTGTGTTATGTCATATGTAAAAGATAAAGCTGACCTTTAGGATTATGCTAATAGGCAGTATGCTAACAGGCAATACTAGCTGCATACAAATAAGCAAAGAAGTGAAGTAGTAACAAACTTCATTTTCACGTCTAAAGGCCCGGTCCCACTGCACTTACGGATGCAAAGAGGATGTAAAACGTTAAAAAAAGCTTGCCATCTGTTGGAA
>BHFT01011166.1:0-22759 GCA_004320025.1 Laticauda laticaudata
GAGAGTAGATGCAGCGCTATAAGGGACTGGAAATATCGCGCAAGGGGCGCCAGGTCGCGGATCCATATCGAACTTCGCAGGCCGGCCACCATATGGGACATTACACGTTTCTGATTGTCGTGGTACGCTATTACTCATATATTGGGCTAGAGGTAATAAATTATGGCCGATGTAACGAGCAACAGAAATGGTAATAGTCGGAAGCTAGATCAATGAGCTTTTTGCAATAATCCTCACAGGCCTGTCCAAGAATGCGTAGCTAGTGTCCGATACGGACGCTCAACTAATCCAGGGCTTAACCAGCCTACTAATTCGAACATAGCCGGTAGCCTCGCGCTGGGTATAATAGAGCTATTGCCCCTCACATGGCGCTGGCTCATCCGGGCCGGGCTCAACGGTTGGTGCTGAATAGAATGGTCAGGTTTAGCAATGGAGGTGGGGCCTAGAAATCGAATGGACAAATGGGAGCATCCAAAGCAAAATAAACGGCCTACGTTCACCCGGCGCAATCTATATATACAGTCCGAGTATCACAACCTAACAAAACCTCTCAGTCAGATACTTACTTGATGGGGAGGAAACTCAGATCGCAGGTTTTTCTACGATCGGCTAGCATCCGCCAAACTTCACAGGCCGAAGAACCGCCCGCTGACTCCTCTACACGGAGTTCAGTGTAGTTTTAAACCTAGGTCGATAAAAAGGTATCATGCAGAAAAAAATTTTACGCGGATGACGCCATTGTGGGTACCTGGGACATTTAATCAGCAGACGCTCACAGGCCGCCGAAGCTTAACATACCGATTTAAGTGCCGGTAGATGATGCGCAGGGGAGTGGGATAGGCGGCACATTTGACCAGCTCCGGTCCCTGAAACTTAGAATAGGGAACGATGAAACACAAAACGCAAACAACAAGCAAAACGACGGATATTTTCAAACCAAAGAGGGGGGGGGAAACACGAATAAATAAATAAAGAAGCGCGTTTAATATAAGGCAATGCCGAAAACAAACGGAATCCAAAAAGTAGGGCAAAATGAAGACTCCTGTTTTGGAGAAAGGTTGGGGCATGAAGAATCTCACTGGTTGAAGGAAGGCGCATGGCCTAAGCCGGCTCACCTGCCCGGAGGAAAGGCGGGAGGGATGCGGGTCGAAGCGCCCGAGCCCAAGCAACATCAGTGCGGCGGGCAATGATGGCAGGGCTCTCAGCGCTCTTCCAGCCGGTTCCAGAAGAGAAGTGGGCGCATGAGGAAACAGCAACTACCCTCTGTCGAGCCGGGGCGGTCGAAGCACGGGCACTACAAATGAAACGCGCCTGGCAGGTCTGCAGTCGAGTCGCGAGATGAACCCCGCTACTTGCGAGAGCTAACGTCACGACGTGGAAGGCGAAATCGCAAGAGGGAGGGGTGTTGCTTGTATGCAAATAAGCCGGGCTTCAAATTAATGCATTCCGCATTTGGGCTACTAGAGAAGGCTGGATAAGGGATTCGGTTCCTTTTTGAACCAATCCGGCTGCAGCCGGGCGGGAGGGCGGTGCAAAATCAAAAGCAATCTGTGCATTGGCTGGCATAGGCCGGGCCGGGATACGGTATATAAAAAGACCGGCGCCGGGCTTGAGCCAATGTTCGCTATTCTACATCCTGACGTTAAAAAATATAAGACTTTGCTGTTCGGAAACGGCGGCGGTCTATACTCTCTTGCGTTTTTCCGGACAAAACAGGAGATACCTTGAATATTGTATCTACAGCTCTGTGCCTTATTTTAAAAAGGATTCAGGCAAATGAAATAGGTTCAGTGAAGGGTAGCATAGATGATCAAGCACTTAGAAAGAAAGAGCACATCTGTGCTTACCATTTATTGTATGTTGCTCCAGACTTATGCGGAGGTCCGCTTGATTCTGAGCCTGTTCAAAAATTCCTATCTTGACCAAGATAATTTAGAAACAGCTTGCAATGTATTCAGTTCAAATTGTACACAACCAAATCCTCCTGTTGGACTTTCCCCCTGATGCTGTGCCCTCCCCATTTTTCTGTTCCAGGAAAGCAATTTCTGGTTGCTTTTCTTCTCATACTTTTGTAAGTTAAATACATATGCATTTATATTGCTTTTATATATGCAACATAAAATGTCAAAATGCACAAATATATAGGCCCATCTTGTTCTTAAAAAAATTAACCTCATTCTTACTGCACTTCTTCTTTCAAATGCCCTTGAGACCAGCTGTGGTATTCTACCGCTTTGGCCCAGTTCTGCCAAGCTGGTGATGCTGATGAGCAGGGGAGACCGAATCGATGCTCTGGAGTTGGGCCCACCTGCCCACCCGGACTCCCATATTAACCTTTATGTCCTGCTTTTGAAGCACAGCTGCTTTGTGTGGCAAAGCAGATTGCCGCGCGGTAGCTGCTGAAGCAACAGGGAGAGTGCAGGCTTGCATGACATGAATCAGAAAACCTCTGCGGCTGCACAAAGTGAGTGTTTGGTGTATGCACATGCAAACTGCGTGCGCACACAAAGCGTGCCCACCAAACCACGCCCAC
Source organism: Laticauda laticaudata (assembly GCA_004320025.1). NCBI lineage: Eukaryota > Metazoa > Chordata > Lepidosauria > Squamata > Elapidae > Laticauda > Laticauda laticaudata. The sequence continues at coordinate 2,534 of BHFT01011166.1, forward strand.
CGAATCGGTGGTAAAAATATTTGAAACACATCACTGCTTGAGACCTATCCTTACCATGAGCATAACTGCTACCTTGTAAAGGGAAGGTTTGAAACCCAATAGTAAAATGTTTCTCTATTTTCATTACTTCCTAATTTTCTTTGTCCTTTAAAAAAGCAAATGCAAAAGCAAAGCAAAACTCCAACAGTGGTGCACCACATTTCATCTCCTCTATCACCTTAATATTTTTTTTCTCAAGTTCCAAAACAGCCCTTAGTTTTTCAGCTGTTTTGGAAGCTGAGAGTGAAATCATTATGGGACCAACAAGTACAGACAGTGAAAGCTGCACCTTCACATGATCTATGCTGTCATATGTCATCAGTGCCCTACTGGATTCTATATAGATCAAATGGAACAAAAGAGTGAATGAACATAAGTTTAATATCATGACTCAAATCAAGGAGAAAGTAACATCAGAGTATTTCATTCTTCCAGGATACTTTATTTTATTTTATTTATTTGTCAATCACTTTCAGGATAATAGATATAAGAATAAACATAGTTATGAAGACATGAAATGGATACATATAAGAAAAATAAAAAGAAACAATAGGACAGGGACGGTAGGCACGTTGGTGCACTTATGCACGTTCCCTACAGACTTCTTAGGAAAGGGGTGAGGTCCATAGAAAGTTTAAGGTTAAAGTTTTTGGGATTTGGGGAAGAAACCACAGAGTCAGGTAGAGTATTCCAGACATTGACTACTCTGTTGCTGAAGTTGTATTTCCTGCAATCAAGTTTAATGCGGTTTACCTTGAGTTTGTATCTGTTGTGTGCTCTTGTATTGTTATGGTTGAAGTTGAAGTATTCATTGACATGTAGGACATTGCAATATATAATTTTATATGCTGTACTACACTTAAATCAGACCAAAGGCGGTGTAGTTCCAGGTTTTCTAGGTCTAGAATTTCAAGTCTGGTGGCATAAGGTATTCTGCAATGAGCAGACAAGTGGAGAACTCTTCTTGAGAAATATTTCTAGACTTTCTCAATTGTATTAATATCAGATACATAACGCGGGTTCCAGACTGATGAGCTGTATTCAAGTATTGGTGTAGCAAATGTTTTGTATTCTCTAGTTAGTAGCGTGATATTACTAGAGAAAAAGATATGTAGGATTAGGTTAACAACTCTTAATGTCTTTTTGGCTATGTAGTTACAGTGGCCTCTAGCACTCTAGATCATACAGTGGCCTCTAGCACTCTAGATCATTTGAGATGAGTACTCCAAGGTCCTTGACAGAGTACTGATCTCTTCATAACAGACATCATTCATATTACTTCATAACAGACATCAAAGTGAATGTTTCAAAAGAGCATGACTTTAACAGCACCATTGCATTAAAAATTGTTGAACACATATCAAAATATTTCAGGCAACCTCTGAAGTTCTCAAGAACTATGATGGATATTTAACATACTATTAATTAGTAAGCTCCTGGTAATCTGTGACATGTGTAACCTGAATAACCATATCTTTCCCTTCCTTCCACCCTCATTTCTTTCCACCTCATTCCAATTTAAATCTTCCATCAGCTTAGCCATTCTGTCACTTTGATGAAATAAACTAAAGCTCACAAAATCTTTTTAATAAAATCTGTTTGTCAGAAAAAGTGTTACTAAATTTCTGATTTTTGTTACAATAGACTTAGCACTCTTTTTCTCCTGCAAAAACATGTGTCTCCAGTGAAAGAAAAAAACAACAACACACTGCTAGAGTTTTGGAAGGGTTTTTTTGGGTGTGTGTGGATGAAAGGGGGCTTAAGAGAAAGAAATAGTTTTTTTAAAAAAATCTACATTTCTACCAGGTTTCAAATCAACAACCTACGATTTTGAAAGCAAGAATTCTACTTATTGTAGTGCTATAGCATTGGTGATAAAAGGCAGTTTTAAAAGACTGTCACAGACTAGAGTAAGCTTTGACTTACCCAGAAAATGATTTAAATTTATTCTGTATTGTTTCAGAGTGTAACCCACATAATACAGGATTTAAGATACAAGAAGGCAAATTAGTTTTAAAAGACAGGAAGATCAATTCCATTTGCTAGAAAAAGAACACTCCTAAGTAGTAAAAACAGTGAAGGATAATGAGTTCCTCTTCATTGAATGCATTTAAGGCTAAACAACAGGAATACTTTAATCTGAAGGGGATTCGACCAGATGGCCTAAATAGCCTCTTCCAATTTATAAATTTAAGAAGATAGCGAATGTTCCATTGGTTATACTGAAAACCTTGCAAGCGTCAATAAAACCAGAGCATACATGACAGCTTTCCCATGCAAGTTATATTTTATATTCTGAAACTAAGAACCTTGTAGGGCCTCTTTCCACTGTTTATCCAGTATGATAAATCTCTGTTAAGCAAAAAGTTGTTAAATGCCCTCTTTTATATAATTAAAACCGTAAAGGGCATTTGATTTGCTACATGACATTTATTGATAAATTGAATTGCCACATTCTGTCCAGATGAATTGGGTATCTATAGTTGCTTATCAGTCCCTGCTTTTGGCGGATCACTCAGTCCCTGCTTTTGGCTGACTTTACATGGTCAAAATGCAATTTGTTATCCACCAAGATAAGATTTCTAATTTTCATGAAGGTTAATAAAACATAAGTCTATGATGGAAAATGGTCTTTGATCCAATAGCTGAATTAAAAACTAATCATATACTAAAACGGACAAGTAAAATTTCAGAAATAAGGCAGAACCTAACTGGACCACAAACAGCCTTTGTCCTACCCACAAAAGAGGGGAAAAAGAAGTTTAGAGAACAAAAGGTCTCTCAAGGTAATAGAGTACAATTAGGAGCATGAATACTAGAGAAGTGGTATGGTTGCAGATTCCCTTTATTCAGAGGTAGATACTTTTTAGGCCTTAGTATCTCATTTCATGTTTTCAGGGTTCCAGTCATTGACAACTGAAAGGTAGGCTGAGATTCCCTTCATCTGGAGGTAAGAAACAAATGAAAACCTTCTTATAAATCCTACAGAATGCAAATATACTCTTAAGTCAATTCCTAGTGTCTTCACCTGTTGCAATTTTTTGGTCAGCATTGTGGAAGTAGGCTCTCATTGTCTTCTTCTGAAATGTTTTGAGACTTCCCAGGTTCACAAACCATTCCTAAATTCATGTTATGTTGTCCCAACTATCTAGCAACCAAATATATTAGTTGAAGCCTTTCCCTTCAAAGGTTTCCAGTATAAAAGCAGTTTGTCATTAGCATTTATTTATATTTAAACCTGAATAAAGGAATGCAGAACTGACCTTGGGGGAATATGAGAAAGCCATAAAAGTGGGGAACGGGGGATCATTGCCAGAAAATATTAAATAGTCTGGAGATAGAGGGAAGTGTGAGAAAGAAACTTCAAAGAACCCCACCCAAATGGGACATGGTCCCCCAAAATATGGTTGCTAGCTGGTTATTTATGGATGTGATAAGAATGGAGACATAAACCCAGGGGTGGGATTCTACCAATTCACATCTATTTGCTAGAACTGGTTGTTAACATTCTAAGCAGTTCGGAGAACCAGCTGTTAGAAGAAATACCTGGCCTAATCCTGTAAGGAAGGCAGGAAGGAAACATTCTGGTGTTGCTTACAGAAACTGCTTCTCCGTTAACCCTTATTACATTCTTGGCAGGACTAGACTTCCTGTCTCAGGAATGTCTCTGGAGGTTTTTTCCCCTCCGCTGCTGGTACTTTACTTGTGTGGAGTGACCATTTAAAGTTACAATGGCATTGAAAAAAGTGACTTATCACCATTTTTCACACTTACGACTGTTGCAGCATCCCCACAGTCATGAGAGGCCAGGTGAAGAGATGCATGCCTTGATGTAAGTGATATTGAGTTGACCACGCTCAGCCAATAACATGACCAACAAGCCGTGCCCACCAACTAAGCCATGCCCACAGAACCTGTTGTTAAAAATTTTGAATCCCAGCCTTGCATAAACCTGTTATTGTCAAAAGACAAATCCTAACAAGAAAACCAGGGAGGTACCTGGGATTCACAAACAAAGTATCTGCATAGGAACAATTTGATCCAAGGCCATTGTCACCTGCTCAATCCAAGCTGCAATTAAGTTTTCAATTGGGCCAGGCAACAGTGCTTCAGGAACAATGCCAAGTTCCTTTTGGAATTCCGAGGGGCTGACCAGTCACCTCAAGAACAGCTACCCCCTGTTTTTTGGCATATTTCCTTTTGCCCAAGTGTTCCTGTTCTCTTCCCTCTAGCAATATCCAGTCACTTGCCTTCCTTTCTGCCCATATCAAAGGGACCAATTCCCATTTCTCTAAGAGCCATTTGGTTAACAAATTCCAGAACTTGAGTGCTTCTGCCTAGCATTTAGCAACTGTGATAGAAGGAACCTATTTACCACCCACTCAACATCATCCCCTGGGTATCCCACTCTCACCTAGATAGCCAAAAGAAAAAAAAAGGTCCACTTTCAATATGGCAGGTAAACCAGATTCACCTCACCCCATTTCTCACCCAAGAATGAAAGCTGTTACTGCTCCCTCTAGGTCCCTTTCCCAAACCATCTTGAAGTCATTAATCCAATCCTCAACTCTATTTTATTTATTTAGTTTGTCAAGCATGTATGGGAAAACAAGCATAAGTGTGAACATAACATATATAAGTATAAACAGGTATAAGTATGTATATAATAAATGTATGAATAAATGGATAAATGGGAACACCCCCCTTACAGACCTCTTAGGAATGGAGTGAGGTCAATGGTAGACAGTTTAAGCTTTTGGGGTTTGAGGATGTAACAACAGAGTCAGGTGGTGAGTTCCAAGCATTGACCACTTTGTTGCTGGAGACATATTTTCTGTAATTGAGTTTGGAGCGGTTTACTTTGCGTTTGTTTCTATTGTTTGTCCGTGTTGGAATTGAAGCTGAAGTAGTTATTGACAGGTAGGACACTGTAGCAGACAATTTTGTGTACTAAGCTTAGATCAGACCATAGGTGGTGTAGTCCAAAATTTTGAGCCTGGTAGCATAAGGTATTCTATTGTGAGTAGAGGACTGGAGCACTCTTCTCGTGAAATACTTCTGGATTCACTCAATTGTATTAATGTCCATTATACAGTGTGGATTCCAGGAAGATGAGCTGTATTTGAGAACTTTCAGTTCTCTGGAGGCACTGTCTATGGAGAATCTCAGTCATCCAGGCCATGGTTGTCCCAAAGATGCTTCTTCAAGAGGCATGAAAAGTCCAGTTGTTTTCTGATCTTGCACTTTTATTTCGAGTTTTTTTATGGTGATTGGTATCACTTTGATAGTGTTCTTTGATCGCCTGGTTTCCTTTTACCACTAACTCTTCCAAACATAATTGCTTTCTCCAGTGAATTCTACCACATGACATGAATGACATGACATTCTTATTACAGGAAATGAGATGGTGTGGTCAGAGACCAGAGAAGGGAAAAGCTGGGAAATGGATGAATCTGTAGTCAGATGACCCAAACTCAGTGGCTTTCATCTGAAGTTAAAGTATTCAGGTAATAACAGATAATCGGGTGATCTCTTCCTGAGATGAGAAGTGTTGACAATAAAGATAAACAATATTATGTTATGAATTAGATGTTTGGATAATCTGATTTAGAAGAGGAAAACTTCCTGGGTCTCCCCACCCCACCCCCACTATCAGCTGCATTACAGTACAATGTTCTATTCACTCTCCTATAACTTTATTATGGCTGACTGAATCCTGGGATGGCCAATATTTTTACCCAGGCTAACATATTTTGCATTTCTTTATTTCAGCTGCCAAGGATGACAGAGAAGGGATGCTATTAACACAGTGAGTTCACTAGTATATGTGGTTTGAAGGTTTCACATTTAAAAGAAATGAGTTTGATTTTTTGAATGATAAAAATATCATTATTTTTTAATAAATGATAAAAAATACTATATTTTCTTTATTTGTAAATTACTGAACCATGGATAATTGCCATTGTGATGCTGGGTTTTGGATTATTCAGGGTGTTATCAAAATAGGGTATGGATTCTGCTTGCTTATTCCAGTATTTCAAAATGGATCTTCTCTGAAATAAATGTAACCTTTCCATTTAGAAAACAACAACATGGAATTGCTGGGCTGCTGATATGCTGTATGATATGCTTCTCCCTTGGATGGAAACAATATACGCTGCTCAAAAAAATAAAGAGAACACTTAAACAACACAATGTAACTCCAAGTCAATCACACTTCTGTTAAATCAAACTGTCCACTTAGGTAGCAACACTGATTGACACACTCAATTTTCAACATTCTGTTGTGGCAAAAATGGAAAAATAGGACAAAACAGGGTGAAAGCCATAGGGCAGTTTGCAAGACATCCCCAATTAAAAGGAAGTGGTTTCCTGGGGCAAGATTGTGACAACACAAGACCCACTTCCTTAGTTTCTATGCTTTTACGGGGGCCGATCAGTAAAAGTGGTTTGATGGTGCTGCTGATGATTTTTATGTCCTTTTTTGAATCGCTGGTGGTGCTTCACTCTAGTGATAAAGGATGGAGACGGGAGTCCCTACAACCCCCACCAACAAGTGGCTGTTCAGGGGGTAGTGCAGGCTTTCATCCAGCAAGGATGGGCCAACATCCAAATGGCAAAGCTTTGAAAAGAAGGTTTTGTTATGTCCTGTCGCATAGTTGGTCCAGAAGCATGGAGGTCCTACCAGAAGACCGAGGCCAAGTAACATTCTTAGAAAGATTGTTTGGAGGAAGCCCGTAGGAAAGTCACCCAACCCAGCATTTAGGGGATGCTAACCTCGCCTTTTGTGCAAGAGGGAAACAGGAAGGAGCACTGCCCAGAGGCCCTGCAACCAATGACCTCTCAGCGGGGCACCCGAAATGTGGTGCGATGTGGCTGCTTCAAAATGGTTCCCGGAACACAGACTTCCATGAGGGTGGTATGGGAGGGCCCAATGTCCACAGGGGGTTCTGCTGTCCTTTAACACAGCCCAACACACCGTTGGCAGGACACATTTGGGCATTTGCCAAAGAAAAACCAAGAATTTGGGTTAAATTCACACTGGCGCCCCTGTGTGCCTCTTCACCAGATGAAAAGGCAGTTTTTTTCCACAAAGAGACATTGGTGACAGAGGTGACACAGGTGTCCCTGAAGGGACACCGTGGGAAACATTCTGCTGCTGCCGCAAACATCCTTCCAGCATGATCGATTTTTGGGCAGTGGGTTTCAATATGGTGTGGGGGTGCGCATTCTTGCTTAGGGCCGGCACAAGCGCCCCATCTTCACCAAGAGGTAAACCCTGGAAACTTTGCAGTTTAGTAGCGAGTTGTGAGATCATTAAATCCCCTTGTGAGACACCATTATGTGTGCGGGGTTGGCCCTGGTTCCCTTCCTTAAATGCAAGATATTATGCTAGACCCTTCAATGGTGCTGGAGTGTTGGTTCGCCCCCAGTTTCCTGCCAAGGAGAAGAGGCATGGATGTTATGGGATTTTGGCCCCGCCCGTTTCTCCCAAGACCTGAATCTTTAAATTGAGCCAACTCGGGCATTTCATGTCTTGCCTCCCATCCCCCAATGCCACGTTTGCCAACACAGGACTGTTTCAGGAGTTGGGGGGATGCCTTTTAAGTTCCAGTTAGGGAGGGGGAAGGGAAGATCCCCAGAGGACGACCATCTCACCCTTCAATTCAGGATCATGGCCCCAGCCATATTGAAGGGAGGTCATAACAGGCACGTTGGGGAGGCCCAACAATAAACCCACTATTTGAAGCCTTCAATTTTGAACGTTTTTAAGGGAACATTTTACATCAAAGTTGAATTCAGAGCCTGGTTAAAGTGTTTTTTTTCCACTTAATTATTGAGTTTAAACTCTCCAAAATTCCAGACCTCCCATGGGGTTTTGCTAAATTGATTTCCAATTGATAATTTTTTGTTGTTGTGTATTTTTGTTGTCAGCAGTTCCAACTAATTAATGAAACAAAGAAATTTTAATAAGGGAATATTTCATTCATTCAGATCTAGGATGTCTTATTTTTGTGTTCCCTTTATTTTTTTGAGCAGTGTAGATTACTTATCTGATTTCAGTATGACCATGTATTTTTCCATTTTAAATTCAGACTTATAAGCAAAAAGTTTCCTTCAGCTTATCTTTCAAAACACACATCAAAATTATTGTCACATGTACAAGTGGAAATATTTTAAGAGAACTGAAGACATGATGATAAGAACTAGTACCAATCTCTGCCTTTAGAACATTATGTAAATGGTGTTTACTTTACTGATTAAATAGGTTTACATGAGATAAATTTTTACATGTTTTTGAGAAGAATCCTGATATGAAGTATTATGATCCATTGATAAGGACCCATATATGACTTTGTAGAATATATTCATGAAAAAAAGCCCCAGTATAAAAGAAGGGCACTAAGCATAGCCATCCTTACCCAGTGTTCCAAGTCCTGGCAGGAGTTAAAAAATTCAATTTAGCAATTGCCTGTGGGAAAAGAGGACCATGAAGTGGCTAATTCTTGCTCTAGTGTGCCTTCATCTCAGTAATGCTGTTGTCAAGTGAGTATAGCATAATTAAATAATAGTTTCAATTGCCTTTCAGCTTCAGTTGCTCTCTTAATAAAAAATCTGTTTCAGTTTTTCTCTATCTCCTAATTGTTTTCTTTCTTAAATGATGCCTGCTTACCTAGCTCCAAAAAAGGTTTGGATTGATTTGTGGAAGTCATGGGGACTGTAGACATTACACTTGATGTACCTGCCTTTGAAGACCATCTGGTGGGAAAATCATGGACTTCCTTCAGCAGTTGGTTGGACACTGCTGGACTAAATGAGTCAGGGATTTGATCCAGCATTTCTTATTATGTTTATGCTCTTAAACTCATTGCATTTCTGTATTAGATGGATGTCCTTTTTCTAAAATATTCAGACATTTTAATGCTTTTTGGCCATAGTTTCTAGAACAATGTATGCCTTTACTATTTGTATGCCTTTGGGTATGCTATCTTGCTGTACAGTATTGTTATTTTTTCATAGCATTTTTGCTGAAGAATGGCATCCCCAAGTTCAGAAATCCATGCTGAAGAATAACTAGATTCACTTAATGTTTTGGCTCAAAAGTAGACAATTAGGTAGCATTTTCTTAGGACTACTGCTAAAGATATATACACTAGGATAAGTCATTACAACTCCTAGGAGAACCTCAGATGCACTGTTAAAATTAGGAGTAACAACCATTCTGTGTAGCTTTGATGATAAATAACATCTCTATTTCCTATGTGGATATTTTCAGGATGATGTAATACATTTTTTCTGTTGCATTAGGTAGATAATCCATTCCATTCCATTCTCTCTTTGCAAAAATAGTGAATTGGATTCTTTATTTTTTTTTGGGGGGGAGGGCATTTAATTAGCTGGAATTGTGCAGGTACAGACTCAGCTTCCAGCACTTGATAGAATAGAACAGAAGTCCCCAAACTTGGCAACTTTTAAGACTTGTGGAGTTCAACTCCCAGAATTCTGGCTATGCTGAATGGAGAATTCTGGGAGTTGAAGTCCACAAGTCTTAAAGTTGCCAAGTTTGGAGACCTCTGGAATAGACAATATTAGAGCGTTGTTATTTTTCAAATTTATAATGCTGTTGTCGAATAGTAGATTTGAAAGGAGGACATTGGAGTCCCTCAGTCTGATTTCCTGCTCAACAAAAAAAAAACATTTAACCCCTGAGAGGATCAAACAGGAGTTAGCATAACTAATTAAATGATACTGAGTTCAGTCCAGGTAACCCCTTAGATTACGTACACAATCTCAATCACAATCTCAATCTCAAAAAAAAAAAAAACCCCTCAATATGGAATGTATCTAGAGCTGCCAGTTTGATTCTCTGCTTAACTGCTTACCTCACAGAGTACCCTTAAAAAGATTCAAGTCTATGCGGGAACTGATGAAAGAAAAAGGTGTCAATGAACCTCTCCTACACAAGTATTATGATCCAGCCAGCAAATATATCAACAGTTTTGCCACTGCTGATGAGCCCCTTGCTAACTACATGGATGTGAGTATCTGGTTAGTTAAAGGCAAACTATCACAATTATGTAAATGTACTGCACTGTACTGCAAACCAGGGCATGTAAAACCTTCACCAGACCAATTCTTGAATACAGCTCATCTGCCTGGAATCCACACTACAATTGAACAAGTCCAGAGGCATTTCACAAGAAGAATATTCCACTCCTCTTCTCACAATAGAATACCCTATGCTACCAGGCTCAAAATTTTGGACCTGGACAACCTAGAACTATGCCACCTACGGTCTGATCTTAGCTTAGTACACAAAATTGTCTGCTACAACATACTACCTGTCAACAACTACTTCAGCTTCAATCACAATAATACATGGGCAAACAATAGATACAAACTCAAAGTAAACCCCTCCAAACTTAATTGCAGAAAATATGACTTCAGCAACAGAGTGGTCGATACCTGGAACTCACTATCTGACTCTGTTGTTACATCCTCCAACCCCCAAAACTTTAACCTTAAACTGTCTTCCGTGAACCTCACTTCATTCCTAAGAGGTCTGTAAGGGGTCATGCATAAGCACACCAGCATGCCTACCATCCCTGTCCTACTGTTCTCATTTATTTGTACTCATTTATTATATACTGTGTATACTTATACTTGTTTTCTCATATATGCTTGACAAACAAATGTCAAGATGAAAACTGGATAGGAAAAGTTTACATTAATTGAGAAAATCATAGGCCTGGTTCCAACTGCAAGTGTGTTATAATATGAAAATCTTGGTAACATCAAACACAGTTACATGTACCCAATTAACCATGAAGCTGGTATGAAAACCTAATTGAATTGTAAGTGTACTTATATGGCTATACAGAACCTACTAAAAAAAAAAACTATTACGAATTCTAAAGCCACGTTTCTAAAATTTTTATTTCTTCAAAAAATTTTGCCGATAGATATTCCTAAAAGATAATGAACAATATGTTTTAAGCATGTACAGAATGTTCTGTGGGATGTGTTAAGTCCTTCCATTATCAACATTCAAGTGTGGAAGCCCTGAATGATGACCAGGTTTTCCTTTTTCTAGCTGACCTATTATGGACAGATCAGTATTGGAACTCCACCTCAGAACTTCATGGTTCTCTTTGACACTGGGTCGTCCAATCTCTGGGTGCCATCCGTCTATTGCCAAAGTCAGCCTTGCCGTGAGTATTCTTTCTCATTCATTTAAGAATAAAAAATGCCTTTTTGTGGAATGCCTTTTTGTCCTTCACACCTATTATACTGTTATTAAACAAGGTTTTGTTATTGATTCAAAAGTAAAACCTTCTCTCTCCCACTCTCATATCTATCACCAGACAACCATCCACTATTTAATCCCAGTCAGTCTTCTACTTATTCCAGCAAGGGACAAACTTTCTCTATGCAGTATGGAAGTGGTAGTCTCACTGGGGTCTTTGGCTATGATACTGTAACGGTAAGTAGCAGTTCTCTCCAAGTGGAAAGTATTTGTTTGACGTGATATTCCTAGCACAAGGCAATGTTACTGATATTATACAGTGGACAGTATTGGTTTGGTCAGTGACTGAAATCAAAATGATTATGATAGTAATGAACTGAATCTTGAAAACATTCAAGCCTGCAAAGAGTTAAATCTCATAGAAAGAGAGTGGGGCATTTTCACTGGTCTTACCTTCTGTTGAAGTATCATGGGGTTTAGCTAAAGTCCTTATATTGCAGGCTAGGGCTTTGATGGATGAAGAAAGGATATTTTTAGTATTTAGTATTTATTTGATTTGTCAGTCACTTACAAGATACAGGTATAAGAATAAATATAGTTTTGAATTCATGAGATAGATACTTATAAGAAAAATAAAAAACAATAGGACAGGGACAGTAGGCATGATTGGTGCGCTTATGCACGCCCCCTACAGACCTGTTAGGAAGGGGGTGAGATCAATAGTAGACAGTCTAAGGTTAAAGTTTTTGGGATTTGGGAAAGAAACCACAGAGTCAGGTAGAGTATTCCGAAGACTGACCACTCTGTTGCTGAAGTCGTATTTTCTGCTAGCTGGTTGATCAAACACCTCCCGATCCTTTCCAAAGATTAGTGGATAGTCCCCTGGGCAATACAACACCTTCACTGTTGTGAGAGGGGAAAATAGTAGGAGTTGGTGGTGATACAGAATAGGAATTCCTAAGAGGCCCTTAAAAATCCTTAAAGGTGGTGTGCATAAGTGCACCAGCGTGCCTACCTTCCCTGTCTTGCTGTCCCCATTTATCTGTATTTTAGTTTCGTTTCCTTTATTGTCTTGTACAATGCACCTCGTACAATGAAATTAAACACTTCCTTTGTTCTTGTTTATGTTCATACTTATATTTGTTATCTTGTACATATTTGACAAACAAATAAAATAAATAAAATAAGATAAATTCAACCAGTGTTAGCCCCTGCTCTGAGATCCCCAAATAACTACCATTTTCTCTTTTCCAAATCCAAGTATCTATTTTGGTACTCCTATTCCTTGTGAACACTCTACTCATATCATTAGCTTTTCCAGTTGATTGCATATTTATGTGTTGAACATTTGAGAATATAAGAAAATCTGAATGAGAGGTTCTCTTGTTGAATCTATCTGTTTATATAAAAAAGGCTAACATTTTGAAAATATATTTCATGATCAACTGACCATAATGTTTGACAGGTTTCCCATCCTCAAATACTCTGCACAGTGAATTATTCCTCCATTACAACCAAATAGATTAGCTATCCATAATTTCAATTTTCTGAACTTTTGTTAGGCTATTGTGCTGTATACTTTTCCTATCTTGTGACATGTCCTGTTCCTTTGTAGATCCAAGGCATTCCAATCACCAATCAAGAATTTGGCCTAAGTGAAACTGAACCTGGCAGTGCTTTTCTCTATTCAAAATTTGATGGCATCCTGGGTCTGGCCTATCCCTCCCTTTCCTCTGGTGGTGCCACCACTGTAATGCAGGAAATGATCCGGGAGAATCTGATTGATGCTCCTGTTTTCAGCTTTTACCTGAGTCGGTGAGTATGAAGTCTTTTCTATCTTTCTTGTTTTTAATTTGGCGGTTTCCACTTGCTACAATGATTGTTTCTCAATTGTCGTCTATACTTTGTACACAGCTTACAACCTATGTCAACAATAATTATGGAGAACATTTCGATGGTTGGAATTTTGAGATGGACAACTTAAGATCACAGGGCCTTTTTAACCTTTGGATTTTCACATTGAGTAATTGTTTTAGAAAGCTATCCAGTTAAAGTTTCTGTCAGATACTTATAGTAAATTCACTTTGGATTCGAGATTTCAGATCCAAGAAAGCACTTCACATTAATTTAAAAGGCAGACAGAGAGAGGGAAGTTTTTGAAAATATCAACTTTACATTGCTACATAGTACCAATATTTAGGTAGGACTGAAGAAGAATGATTTTTCTAAAAACATCCTATCGGTTTATGGCAGGATAGATATTTGAACACATAGCCTTACTATATATGTTACACATAGCACTTACTAAAATCTCAGCCTCTCAAAAGTATTACTGAGTCCTAGCTATGAAATGTTGCCCATGCCTTTCTCTTAAAGAGAAAAATGCTCTTCCAGTTGCTTGATAATTTTTTTCCTGTTAAAATATTTTTCCTGTGGTTTAGGATTTCTTTAGAGTTTTAAAAACGATTCTTGAAATTAATGGTATAAGATAGAGAGTAGTATTTTTACCTTATTGTATTTGTCCTTTACTCTGTGCACCTCCTGATTTGCCGGATGATCTCACCAGACTCTTTAGCACTTTTCAGGATCGACACAGAGAAATGAAAAGACCTGTTACCTGTCATCCTGGACAATAGATTTAAAATATCAGAAACAGATTCCAGATTAGTATTTTTAAACATTTCCTAACTAGAAGAGCAGTTTGATAGTTAACCAAATACCCAGAGAGCTGCTGTGCTCTTCTTCAACAGATTTGTTAAAGAAGATCATAATGAGTGACCATTCATGGCTGGTTTAAACCAACGTTTTTCACACTTGGCAACTTTAAGGTGGGTGACTTCAGCTTCCAGCATGCAAGCTGAAGATTTCTGGGAAGTCTACCCAACAGAAATTGCCAAGTTTGAAAAAAACTTGGTTTAAACTGAATTCTACTCCAGATAATGAGAATGGATTATCTAAATGGCCGCTTCTATTTCTGGGGTTGCATAATACTGAATTTTGACACTAGGCAGCCCTTCACGGTGGGTATTATTTCACAATGGAAAGGTCCTCACACAGAGAACCTTCAGTCAGCTCAAAAGAAAACACTGGTATGAACCAGCAATATAATCTCAATAACATTGTCCTTCTCCACTGATCTTATTAGGCAGCCAAGTTTCCAGAATGGTGGTGCACTTATACTCGGAGGAATCGATTCCAGTCTCTACACTGGTCAGATTCATTGGAGTCCAGTTACCCAAGAATTATATTGGCAAATTGCGATTGATGGGTAAGGCTGTTTTCAGTAGTGATATTTACCGAAGAGCCTGATGGAAAACCAACTTCAGTATTACATGATGAATAGTTTCTTGGAAATGAGATTTTGAAATCTCTACATCAAAGGACACTAGTGGGGCCTTAGAACTATTCCGAATGTTGCAATTGGTAATTTTTAATATGACAGAAGGCAAAAATATTAAATGGAGAGGTATCGAATTGAATGTAATATTAATAGTGCTTAGACTGATATACCGCTTTACAGCCTTCTCTAAGCGGTTTACAGAGTCAACATATTGCCCCCAACAATCTGGGTCCTCATTTTACCAACCTCAGAAGGATGGGAGGCTGAGTCAACCTTGAGATTTGAACTGCCAAATTTCAGCCAGCCAGCAGTCAGCAGAAGAGTCTCTGGCTTCCTACACCAAGGCAACTCTGATTCTACTAGATGCAGCTGGTCAGCAATCATTAATTTTGTACTCTACAAATATGCCTTTCCATATGCTTTTATTTCTGGGACAATATTTTTTTTTCTCTTTGGAAACAGTCCCCCCACTTAACTCTGGTGGTCTAATGACAAAACCAGGGCAAGAAAACAATCTGATTTTATACAAAAATAACCACAGCTGCTTCCTTTTCGGTGATGCCATTGAATATCTGTTGACTAAGTGTGGAAGAACAATGTAACAGCAAATATCTCTGGACTTTCTTTCTCTAGATTCATGATTAATAACCAAGTCACCAATTGGTGCAGCCAGGGGTGTCAGGCGATTGTGGATACCGGAACATCCCTACTTACTGTTCCTGGGCAGTTCTTTATCCAGCTGATGCAGAAACTTGGAGCCCAGCAGAACAACTATGGCGAGGTAGGGGAAACCTGCTATATGTAGGGACAGGGCATATTGAGTGTAACTGGCATGCTAAATATCGGCAAAAGATCTGGGATATTCTTATTGTGGGTATGAAAATATTTCCCAAATAAATCCAATATAAGATGATGGAAAAACTGACTCCCTTAATACTCATTTCCTTTATCCAGGCAATGGGAATTGTGAGGTGGAATGGGAGGTTGCCAGAAAATGTACAGCTATCTGGCAAGACCTACCCTAGTTGCTAGTTCTTAGTTTAGCTTTTGTCAAACCAAACCAAACCAAACCAAACAAGATGTTAGTGGAGGTTCAATTCCCACCCATCTGCCAGGATAGGGAAGAGTTGACTTTTTCTTAAGAAGGCTAAAATATGAAAGAGCATTTTCCATTCTAATGCATCTTAATGTTGAATTAAGCCAGTATGCTTGTACAGGAAAGTAAATCAAAACGAGAAGGGAAGCAGGATGCTGTGTAATCTACTTACTTATTTACTGTCTAGTTTATCCCTTAGAATATTATACTTATGATGTTTGTACAATTTCTCTCTGTCTTCTTTCCCATTCTATAGTTTGTGGTTAACTGCAATGACCTTCAGTCCATGCCGACCATCACATTTATCATCAATGGAGTTTATTTCCCCCTGACTCCATCTGACTTTGTCCTTCAGGTAGGTCATTCTTTTCAACAGCTTTTTTCATGTTGGTCTTAGGTATCTGAAATTACCTTGTATCAGTCATTAAAGGCTAAGTCCCACTGGCCGACAGATGCAAAACTTATGCAAAAAGGACACAGCGGACGAGCAAACTTTTGAGGGTGGCTCCATCCGTTGTCATCCGCTCCAAAAAGTGGCAAAAATTTGCATAAACAGAACGGAAAAGAACGGACATGGGTAGTATGTAGCGGAGATGTTAAACGGATGTTCATAGGAAGCCTAGCGGATGTATATCGGATGCAAACCGTTCACTGCTCATCCTTTCTATTTCTGTGCTACTAACGCTGTGTAGACGTTCCGTGTACCTTTTGTTTCCTCCCTCTTTCCGTTTTCANTGGACGGATGCTTGACGGATAGAGCGTATGAAACACGCATGCAATGAGTACACAACGGATGCATAGCATTTTCCAACAGATGGCAAGCTTTTTTTTAACATTTTTCATCCTCTTTGCATC
Organism: Laticauda laticaudata; assembly: GCA_004320025.1. Taxonomy (NCBI): domain Eukaryota; kingdom Metazoa; phylum Chordata; class Lepidosauria; order Squamata; family Elapidae; genus Laticauda; species Laticauda laticaudata. The sequence continues at coordinate 19,112 of BHFT01011166.1, forward strand.
CGTTGGTGCAGTGGGACAGGGCTTTACAACTGCTGTATAAAAAGGCATAGCACAGCTGGATCGCTTCATGACATTATATTCTCCTCGCTGTCCCATGGAAAAGCAGAGAGCATAACTTTGAGATGTCCTCATGAGAAAGCTGAAGAAAGGAGCTAAAAAAGTTGGCAAGATGTTATATAAAAAAGATAGGGGGCACCAGAAGATGCACTATGGTGTAAAATATGGTGCCACTAAGAAAATAAATATTTGAGAGGCTTGGGCAATTGAAGACAACATTTTGTCTCCTGGTGGTCCACATATTGAAAATTAGATCACATTTTTCTTGTAGGGAATTGAGTAATAATGAACTGAGCAGGCCTAAAAATGTATTCTTTAAAATGCAATTGCAGAATAATGGACAGTTTTGTGGTTAAAAATCTTGACAGAGTGTTATATGCGATTACAATGGTAGAGTGTTTGAATACTGAAAGTTAAATTTTGCTTTCTCAAGTTAACTGTCTCAGGTTATTTCTGATATTTTTGCCTTAGTCCAAGAGTTTTAATGCAGTCTATATCTTTTTCTCAACAGAATTCTAAAGACTATTGCCAGGTTGCCATTATGCCTACTTATCTGCCATCCCAGAATGGGCAACCTCTGTGGATCCTTGGTGATGTCTTCCTCAGGTCCTACTACTCTGTGTATGACTTGGGCAACAACCGAGTTGGCTTTGCAGCAGCAGCATAAACATATCCAACAGTCTTGTGCAGGGCTTTTCATCTGCAAAAATCTTCCACTAAAAATGATAATAAATCAAAGTTGGTATCCTCTCCAAAGTAACTGGAAGCAAATAAATAATGATTGTGCAAAAGACGGTCTTATGTGTGAATTTTTACTTGACCAACTGTGAGAGCATGATACAGGAGAGATGTTTGGAAGAAATATGGCATCTCAATGTTTTCTTTGAACAATAGAATTCCTCTATTTATTTATTTTTTTAATCTACCCCTATTCCAGGAGCCAAAGAAAGGCTATATAATATTTTGTTAATATTTCTTCTCACATCATCTTATAATTACATCCTTTGTGTAGTTGCTTTGAATAGACATAACTGCAAACAAAGACTGCCTTTTTAAATATAGACATAACATTAAATATAGGTCTTAATTACTCATTTACATTCAATGAGAAAGAAGGAAAACCTATAAGATAGCTTTCTGTGGAGATTGAATCTGGAGAGCACATACTCAGCATATACCAAGCCAAGCATCAGCATGTCATTGATTTTGCTAGAAAATTATGGCTTACTTTATCGATCTATAATTTTAAGAAATTGGCTGCACACTGTCGTCCTCGTGCAACCCTTTTCACATTCTTTTATACATCAAGTGCATTGATTGCTGCTATGAAAGTATGCAATGAGAGATTATAATAGTGAAGAGTCTACAGTATGTAGAGTATTCCACATCAACACCTTTTCATGAGTACTCACTTAAGTAGGATCATCTCTAAAATGCTCAAGATTTCACAGAAACCTCAGTAAATGTAATGCAGGTTTCCCTCCACTTAATGCAGTTCACTGAGAGTTAGAAGGAAAATAGTGAGCGATGTGCTTGAATGTATAGATGTATGACTGATTTATTGCTCAAAGTGTAGTGGGAAGAAAACAAATTAAAGAATTAAAAAACTGTTAAGACTAACTTTATAAAAATGAAAAACATGACCGGAGGTATCTTCTAAACTTTAAAAAGATGCTGAAGTAGTTGCCTTTTCTCTTCTATTTGAAGCTATCTTAGGCATATTTTTTTATTTGTTAAATTTATTTGCTGCCTATTTTGCTGCAGGGTTATGCTAGGTAGCTTACAACAGTAAAAACAACGAAGTATCAACCTAACAGTAGCAAAAAAGTGAAACAATAAAATAAACAGCGAAAATACAGTAATATGAGATTAAAAAATGGGAGGGAGGAAGCAGGGAATGCAGGAGAGGGAGGTGGATTTGCTACCATTCTAGTAGTCACCTCCAGTGTGTTATCCCCTCGTTGGATCCCCAGCCCATTTGGCAGACTTAGGTCTTCAAGCTCTTGCAGAAGGATAGGAGGGTGGGGACAAATCTCCCCCTGGGAGGTACCATGTTCCAGAAAATGGGTGATAGGGCACAGAAGTGTCTTCTGGATCCCAACAGTCAAGAATTCTTTGACTGAAAGGATTCAAAGCAGGTCATATGATGCACACACTACATCATATGGTTATGGGCTTGTATAATCTATGAGTAGCTTTCCTGTCTAGTTGCTCATAGTCCCTTAAGGCTAGGTCACACTGGCCGATGGATGCAAAACGTATGCCAAAAGGACACAGCGGACAAGCAACATTTCAGGGGTGGCTCCATCCATTGTTATCCGCTCTCAAAAGTGCCCCAAATTTGCATAAACAGAACGGAAAACAAACCGGAAAGGAAGACGGGGCTAGTACGTAGCGAGGATGGCAAGTGGATGTTCATAGAAGCCTAGCGGATGGAAGCGATCGGAAGCCGAATGACACATCCGCAGGGTTCTGGAGAATAGCGAAGCGGACGCTAGTGGCAGAGGAGCGGATGCATAGCAGGTGATGGCAGGAGTGGCATCACGGTACCGACTATAGGATGCATAGCGGAATGCAGCGAGCGTAGCGGATGCCGTAGCGGATGCGTAGTGGATGCAAACGGTGTGCTGGGGCTGCTGGGCGCGGTGCTGTTGGTGCTTTTCCTCCTGGGTGATGCTGCATGGTGTGAGAAGTACTGGAACCAGTTGGCCAGGAAGCTGAAGGTGTTCTCCACCACCTGTCTTGCCCTGGACAGCTTGTTAGTTTGAAGATCCTCTCTTCACAGGTGGAGGTATCTGAACGGGGTGTGGGCTTCATGGAGGTAGGTTTCTTTCGAGGGAGAAGTGTCATCACCATGATGAAATAGGTGCACATCTTGTGTGTCACTAGGATAGGGGGTCTGGATCTGGAAACCCATGATGAGGTTGCGTTCCAGCCCATCCTTGAGGTCACCTGGCGTTTTATACCTGGCATCATGAAGCTGACCCGTTGACCTTGAAGCATCGATGTAGATGAACTTGTAGTTAGCATCAACCATGGCAAAAAGGATGATACTGCAAAAGAAGCCCTTTTGTAGTAGAAATAGTGGACCCTGAGTTGGGCTGCAGCCCCCCCCTTTGCAGGCCACGTGCTTCCCATCTATGGCTACAACAGTGTGGGAGGAAACGTTCCACCTCTGATACCACTCTTTCTGCAAGTTTTCTCCGGCCTTCTCCAGTGGTGGGGCACTCCAGCACTCCAGTGGTGGGGCACTCAGCCACTTCAGTGGTGCTCCTCCACATATTCTTACGATGATTGGCCTGCCACCACTTTCTCTTGACCACAAATGGTGATTGCGGTGTTGTGTGGCACCCTCCAGGATACTGAATGTTTCTGTATGTGGGTTCCAGCAGGCCAGGTGCCACAAGTCAGTGCCACCTTCAGTCGCAGTGGTCCAGGCTGGGACGCCCGAAGTTGGTGCTCGGCTTGGTCAACCTCGTCTCAGACCCTCCACAACTTCGTCAAATCATCGCTGGTGGCATCCTCATAAGTGCTGAATGCCACGAGGGTCTTTCCATTCCTCAGCTCCACCATCAAACTTGTCATAGAGTC
>BHFT01011170.1:0-12963 GCA_004320025.1 Laticauda laticaudata
GAAAAAATAGTACAAATATTTTTTAAAAAATAGCAACATGGCTAACTGACAGTTGCAAAAAAGCAGCTAAGCTGGGGACAGCAGGGAGCGAACAAAGTAAACCTATGAAGTTAACCTGCAGGAAACTCCCACAGCAATCCTACTATGCCAGGAAAATACTCTACTGCCAAACCCCCACCCCAAAAGAAGGAGATCGTACTGATGAGCCACACGACCCCAACGTGTCCTTTATTTGTACTGAAGCACTCAAGGAGGATGAGAGTACCATGAAGTGATCTCTATGCAGCATGTTTGCTCACCACAAGTGCTTAGGGCTAACCAAAGGCATTGCGAAATTTCCTCCAGCTGTTTAGTTAAAGCCTCCCAGATCATGTTTCCATTACTCTGCCCATCATGCAAGCCCACAAATTTATTGTCCTACTGAAATGGGTCAACACCACAGAAGCGTGATTAGCATCCCTTGAAGGAAAAGAAATTACTCAGAAAAGCAAAGCACCAACTTCCTGAATTCCTATCCCTACCCCAGCTGCAAGAAACTGCTAACCCTGTGAGTAACATTTCCATCATTGTTAAAAATGCAACTGAATGTGAAAAGAAGCATCCCAACGCTATCTTATTTGTCTCAGCTGCCTCTGAATTCCTAAGCAGGTACTCACAAAGCAAACAGTGCTCACATTTTGATGCAGTCATATTTCTGCTTTATTTTGAGAACTCAGAATTAACAGCAGCAAGAACGGAAAATCCGTGAAAAACCAGTGCTGTTGATAATTTATATAGCATCTAATATATTGTTCCACCATGGCATTCACCCTCTCTACTGCCCTCCTGCATGCAGGATGGAACACTGAGGAAAGCCCTTGGGATGACTCAATGGACTTTAAAAACTCCCTCCAGAATTAAGCAGTAAATTGTACACCTCCGTCTGAGATTACGAGGTACTCCATGGCGCCTATAGATATGCTTCATGAACAATTTTGCAAGTTTTTTAGCTGAAGGTATCCGTTACAAACTGTGAAGTGGGCTTGCTTGAAGAATAAGTCGATAACAATCCAAATCACAATATTTACTCCACTCTCAGGTAACTCTACGATAAAGTCCATAATGATTTCTTCCGATGGCTTTGTTGGTTCAAGCTAGTTGTTGAAGGAGGCCAGGGGTTTCATTGTGGCACAAATTGAGCAGCTTTTCACATAGTCCTTGAGATCAGGTTTCATTTTTGGCCACCAGAACTGTCTCCTGACTAAATGCAGGTTTTTTAAGAATCTAAAGTGTCCCACCAACCGCGAGTCAGTACCATGAAAGTGTTGGGTACATAAATTTTTGTCCCTTTCCAAGCCAACCCTTTGTTCATTGTCAAATCAGTTAGATGTTCAGAGGGATTGGTCAAAAGGGTTGCTTTCAACTCAGTCATTAGTTTATTTTCTAGGAGTCTGGGGCTGTGATTTGCTTGGCCTCGAGTGGTTACTTGGCTTGCGGGTTAGGCTTCTGATATCATAGTTTGCACTTCTTCCTCTTGACGACTGTCAAATTGGAGTTTTCTCTACAGGACATCTACCAGTATGTTTTTCCCTCCTGGGATATATTTCATGTTAAAGGTTGCCAGTCTAGCAACACTCTTACTTTTCCAGGGTCCATCTCAATTCCCTGGTTGGGCACTCAGTAGCCTAGATAATCCAGTAACTTTTTGTGGAATTCGCATTTTGACAGTTTTACATATAAACTTGACCTGGCTAAAAGATTTCAGCACTTGATCAATTTGAGATGTCCTTTGATGGTTTTGCTGAATATAAGAATGTCATTCAGGTAGACAAAGACCCCTTTGTATAGGCGTGGATGTAAGACTTCATTGATGAGTTGCATAAATACTGAAGGGGTCCCTTGGAATCCAAAAGGCATGACTCGGAATTGGAAATTATCCAGAGGGAGGTTGAAAGCAGTTTTCCATTCGTATCCCTCCTTTATGCTGACTTTGTAGTAAGCTTCTCTCAGATCTAGTTTGGTGAAGACCTTGCCTTTAGAAAGGTGATCTAATAAGTCCTTCATGAGGGGGAGAGGGATACATGTTTTTATGCATACTGCATTCATGTCCCTAAAATCCACTCATAATCTTAAGCTGCCATCTTTTTTTTCTTTGAACAGCACTGTGGCAGCCAACATAGATTTGGCAGGTTCAATGAAACCTCTATCCAAATTGTTATCGATGTATTTTCTCAACTCAGTCATTTCAGCTGGTGTCATGGAATACACCTTTGGTTTTGGCAGTTTTGTCCCAGATTCTAATTCTGTGGAACAATCAGTGGCTCAATGGGGAGGTAAAACATTGCATTCCTGTTCACTGAACACCTCAGCCAAGTCCCTGTATTGTTTGGGGACTTGGGGCACACCTAGAGGAGAATCTGAAGCAGTGACTGTTACTTCAGGTTGGGGATCTTTGTTGGGTGGCAGTTTATTTGTGGGAGGAAAGAGGGCAGTGGGCCAACCTCTATTATGATTTCTTGGTATCCATCCTCCCACTTGATGGTAGGGGCCCATTTATCCAGCCAAGCAAGTCCCAATATGACAGATTCTAACATCTTTGGAGCCACTACAACATATGGTGTCTGCCCATCTCTAGTTTGATCTATTATGGCTTCTATCTCCCCTGTCTCCCACATGTCAGGCACCACCAACTTCACTTTGACGATAAAAGGTGTGATGACAGCACTTACCATTGGGTCGTCTTCTTCATCAGCTTCTCTGGGGAGAATTTCTCAGGCCGGAAGTTCATCGCTCCCTTCTTTGTGGAGGGGACTTTCTACAGTGTGTCTAGTAAACCAGCTAGTGTCTGGAGGCTTCCTTGGATTGCGTGGAACAGGTGCAGGAAACAGACAGTCAGCTGCCTATGGCCATCCTGGCCACAACAATAGCATTTTATCATTTTTGTGGGTCGGAGGTAGGAGCAGCTTCAATCGGTCTGGTTAGAGGCCATCTGGCCACAGCTCTCCTAGGAGGGCCTTCAAATAGGGTTGGGTTTTTTTGTTTTTTGTTTTGTTTTTTTGCGGGTTGATTTCCCTGTCTAGCCTAGGGACATTGCATAGCAATTCTGCAGAGTCTCGGGTATTCTCTAATGTTACAGGCCTTTTTTATTTCTGGGTCAATAGTGTTCTTGAAATAGTGCAACAGAATTCTTTCAGGCCAGTCTATGAGGTGGCTTGAGACTCTTCTAAAGTCCTATAAAAAGTCTTGTAAGAGTTGCTTGCCTTGTTTCATTACCATTAACTTGTCCTCATTTTCTCCAACTCTGTCAGGATTCTTGAACCTAAACCTAAGTAGTTTAATGAAGGCATTGACATCCTGTAGTTCTGGGGCTTGTTCATAGTGTAGTTGAGCCACCCAGTCTGAAGCACCCCCTTCATTCATCCATCTGTGATTGCAGTGACCAGGTCATGATCTGTTGCATATTGGGCTCCAAAGTGTGGGACCAGATCCGAGTGAGGAAATAAGCAAAATGTTCATGTTGTCCATCAAGTGTTGCTTTAAAAGCCATCTGGTTTGGTCTGAGGGGGCTGGGTGAGATCATCATAGCAACTGTGGGTTGAGCTGGAATGAACCTTGTAGGGGTACTCCAAGGGCTGGCTGGGTTGGGGCTCTCTGGAAGAAGGGCCTCTGCAGGGTTGCTCCAAGGGTGGTTGATTTGGCACCTGCCTTGAAGAGGCCGTTTGTTGCATTCTTCCCCACAATGGGAAGAAGGAGGTTGGCTGCTGCCTGATGTCTGTGCAGATCTCTTTGCTGAGAAGGAATCACTGATTCTCTTTAGGGCCAGGTGCTCCCGGACCAGGTGATGCAACAGATGCTGGCATCCACTGGCATTGGACCCACCCTTGACCAGGATAAAATCCCCACCCTGGAGGGGGGGTAATCTGCAGGGGATAATCTCCTTTCTGCTTGTGGAGGGGAAGAGCTTGGGGTTTGTAACGTACCCAATGTTGGCTGCATCTGCCGTCTCTCCCTTGAAACTCGAGCCAGCCCGGCTGGGCTGCTTCATAGACCCCCTCCAACTGATGCCACAGTGATTCCCCCTCCACTTCTCGGACTAGGGAAAGTAAAGGTGGGCTGCATTAGGATCCAGCTCGTCTGGAGAGATTGTGGCTGTGAGACATAACTTTCTATCTTAACTTGTTGGAGTTGTTCTGGGATTCCTGCCAACGACTGACTTCAGGATGGAGGCCCAATGCCCCCCCCTGCTTCTCCACTCTGTCTCATGAGCTGCCCGTAGAGCGCTTGAGAAAGAGAGGCTTTCAGGCAGCTTCTCCTCTGGTCTCATTCCTGGATTCAGGTCCATCTGGCAGCTTCTCCATGAGTCAGTCTCCTTGGGCCAGGCTCCTAACCTCCGTCTCTCCTCTGCAGCTTCTAATGCCTGCATCACCTCTTCAGAAGGGGGGCTGGGGGCTTCAGTTAGTCCTCTGGTGTCCAGCCCCTTCTGTATCTTCTTCCATCTTTGCTAAGTCTTCACACTGCTCCATCTTTGGAATCAGTGCTGGGCCTCTTTTGGGGTGCTGGAGTTTGTTAGAGATTCGGGATAATATCAGCATTCCAACAAACCTCCATTCCAATCAGTAACTCTGAGACAAACATATCTCAAAAGTATCTTTATTAGAAGAGCACCTGGCACATCTGTGGAATCCTGAATCTAAGTTTTCGAGCTTTCCACAATTCTCCAAACTACAAATTCATCCCCCCTTGTTCGTCATCACATCACATGGCCCAATCATGATCCATCCAAAAGAAAGATCATTATTTCATCCTGCGCCATACTAAATTACCTTGAACAAAATAATTTTGTCAACTTAGAGCTACTTAATTGAAATCACCCCTTCCACTTTCTCAGGCTATGTGGCAGAGTGGAACAGGCTTCCAAAGCCATCCCAAATCAATGAACGCCCCCAAGTTCCTCCACCTGATTTGTCCACCTATTATATAATGACTGGTATAAATGGGCAGATGGCCAGACTTACCATCAGATCGTCCTCGGATCCTTCTTCCTGAATGTCACCCTTGGGCAGTCCAGAACATCTGGGCAATGTGGGATCTTTCTCTATTGGTTTGTCGATAGTGGTGTTAGTGTGTAATTGACTTGCACCACTTGATCTTTCTACTGCCTGCTAGGCACCACTGCTCGCTCAGCCAAGACCTCAGATAGGTCTTGGAGTGGTGGTTTTTGCTAGACGTGGTCCCAGTCCCAATGGCAGAATAGGACAGTCCACCGCTCTATGTCCCTGTTTATTGCATTGAAAGCACCTAAATGAGACGCGATCTTATGGGCCACTAGATGGGCACTAGAGATACTCAGAGGGATTGTCTGGCTGGTAGATTCCCACCTAATCCCCGACCCATCTCCTCAAGCTCATAATCACCTTAGGCCAGAAGCCAGATCAATAGCTGTCTGGTACCAGTCTTACAGTCTCTGTGGTAGGCCCCTGTACAAACAGGCTTGGCTCAATTCATGGTCCAGGCTTCCTTTAAACAGATGTATCAACAGTTTTTCCAGCCAGGCATGAAACCAGACAGCCACCCGACAAAACTCACTGACATAGTCCCTTGAGGCCAGGCCTGTTGCCTTAAAGCCGACAAGTCCTCTTCAGCCTGTTGTCCCTTGGAGTTATCTTCAAACTGGGACCGTAAGGCAGACGAGAAGAGACTAATGTCAACTAGTGTAATTTAGAGACTGTTCCCAGTATAAATCCGCAGCCCACTCTCCAGCCACTCCATCTAACATCTCTGTAACAGCTACCACCTTAGCCCATTGGGAGGGGTAATACCTTCCATACAAGTCTATATGGTTAATGATCTAGGCTAGGAATACTGCTACCCTACCAGGGTCCCAATCAAAGGAGGCATGAAAGGGTCCCTGGTTGTGGCTCCACGAGGCCCTGTTCCAAGATTCTGCCAAAGTCTCGCCCACTAGGATTCTCCTCAACCCTAGACGGTGGTGTCAAAGAACCCATCATAGCATGGGCCCATCTAGACTGCAAATCATATTGGTCCAACCTTCTACTGACTTCCACCTTTGGGCTAGAGCTAGTTAAGACACCTCTAGTGATTATGGAGGGTGCTACACTTTGTCTGCGTTCTGTCCATTTTGTTGAAGATAAAGGAGGTTCCTGCACCGTCACTTCCCTAAATTGCAGTTGAAGCATATCAAGAATTTCACTACTAAGCACCTCCCAGCCACTTTCCTCCTATTCAGGCCATCTGTGCATCCGCCAATCTTTCAACTGTCCTGGTCCTGGTCCAGGGCCAGTTTGGATAAATGGTTCACTAAGTCATACTTCTTTGTGAGCTCTTGAAGCCTTTGGACGGACCACCTGCTGTGTCGCTCCAAGCCATCTTCCAATACCTCCACAGCTGCATCTGCCTCAACCTCTTCTTTCAGCTTGGATTCTTTCCTTCTGCCATCCTTCACCACTTCCCTCAATACATACAAAGATCAATCAGCATTGGCTTTCTCTCAGCTGCCTCTGAACTCCTGAGCAGTTATTCACAAAACAAACTACTCACACTTTGATGCAGTCACGTTTCTGCTTTATTTTGAGAACTCAGAATTAATAGCAGCAAGAACAGACAATCTGTAAAAGCCAGCGCTGAGAGCTAGATTCTCTCAGCGCTTTAAATACCTCTTCAGTAAGCCATCATTAGGTTATCCAGTATCTACCCGGAGTGGTTAAAGCCACACCCTCCTAATATCCACCCACCATCCTGCCTCTCTTATCACACCCACATTCCTATAGCCTTTCTTACCTCTTATTCCATGTTATCTTTCTCCTATGCTATCCTGTTACCTCCGTGCTTCCCCGCACATGCCAACCCCTGCACTCCTCGCAGCCACCTTCATTAGTCCAGCCTGGCTGTGTGTGTGTGTGTCTGTGTGTGTACGTGCGCACGCACCCTTCCATTTCACAGCAGCTCCAAAGGATTCTGTGCCAGATCGACAAGCCTGGTTCGCCAGGTAACTGGTGCTTAGCCCCAGTCTCCTGGGCAGCTGCAGCCTGCTGTCGGCAACCCCTCATGCCCCATTGATGTGTCAGGCTCCAAACAGGTCAGAAAGCAACTGGAGCCCAACAATTTGGACACAAGAACACCAACGAATCAAATGACAAATGCAAAGGTTCAAGACTTCATCAGCAACTTCCAGGCATCAATCATCTCTCCTGATGAAATCATAGATGTTTCCTGCGATGGCCCTGAGTTCAAGAAAAGTGACAGCTCAGTGACCCCACGCTTGTGCAGTTTGTAAGAGTGAATCCAGCAAACACAAATTTATTTCCACAATAGACACACTCACTGGAATCTGCACAAACCACAGGAAACTTTGTTCATGGCCCAACCTATCCATACTGCAACATGCCCGTGTCCACGAGCTTCGCTCAGACCTCAACTATACCAGGATCAAGGAGAGACTGACCTGTACATAGACTACCATGCAGATTGTATCAAACACAGGACTAATGGCCCATGTCACAACAGTGACCCCCCAACAACCAAAACTAATCATGCACAGCCCCAGCTTCCTACAGGTCCAGCCCTACAGGCCTAAAATGCAAACTACTAAATGCAAGAAGCCTCGCAAACAAAATGCCGGAATTCTTCCTGCTTCTAAATGTGGCCCTATTTGACCTTATTTTTGTCTGCAAGACGTGGTTGAATGTATCCTTTCCAGACTCCATTATTATAGTAAGTGACTATCACATTTTCCAGTCTGACCGTGATAATTGTACAGGGGTGTACAATTGCACAATTGCATGCCCCTAGGTCTGAAAGATTAATGGTGCTCAGGAGCTTGCTCTTCCTGAGACTATTGCTGCAAGCTGTCCTGAAATACCACACTTCATTTCTTGCTATGTTGTAGAGCCCAAGTATGACCTTGGTCATACAAACAAGCTAACTGCACTACTAACATGGGCAGGGAAGCTTCCTGCCCACACTCTCTTATCTTTCTTGGTGACCTCAATCTATATCTTCTTAATTGGACCCTAAACAAGTGCACAACCAAACCTATACATGCAATTCTGTACAATGCTGTTACAACTCTGGGGATGGAGCAGTTGATAACGAACAATACTAGGCTCAACAATTGCTTAGATCTCATTTTCTGCAAAAGCTTAAACTATACCATTAAACTATACTTAAACTATACCATTTATGGTCTACAAGTTAAAGAACCTTTTTCAACAGTGATCACAGCATGATTTATTTTTGTCTCAACTTGTGTCCTTGCAAAGAGGATCATAAGGATCCTAATTATAAATGATCCTAACTATAAAATGATCCTAACTCTAAAAAAAGCCAACTTTGATCTCATAGCTGTCGACCTCACATCTCTTGATTGGCACCTCCAGTTCACAGGTTATAGTACTGCAAAAGACCATAACACCTTTTTGCTCGAATCAATAGTCATTAATCTATCCATACCAAAAATAACCCCTAAAGCCAAAAAGAAAAACAAATTACCCACATTAATAAGTAAACTACAATCCAAGAAAAAAAACCTCTTTAGCAAGCAAACAAAACTGGCTACATAGCTAACTTTAAAAATTGGTACAAAACCTTACGCCACCAGATAAAGGCCAAATGTACCAATCTCCATTGCAAACAGGAAGAAGAACTGTTAAACTTGAACTCTTCCTGAGCCTTCTATAATTTCATTAATGCCAAACTTAAAGACTCAAAATCTATCCCACTCCTAAAAGAGCCTAATGGGGAAGACTGTAACAATGAAGCAGTAAAGACCAACCTCTTTAATATGTTCTTCAGTTCAGTCTTTGTCGACAGCAATGGATGCTGCCCCTATTTCCTAGTCGCACCACAACAAATAGTAACAACTTACTACATATTGACTTTGCCACAGTTAAGTTTGAAACAGCACTACGTATCCTAAAGCCATCCCTATTTATTGGCCCTGATGGATTATGTGCCTACTTTTTGAAAAGCTTGCCACTGCCCTAGCTGAATCTCTAAGCGCAATCTATGAGTATCTTTCTGAACTAGTTTCCTACCTGACTTATAGTCATTAGCCACGGTCATACCTGTTTTTAAAAAGGGAAACACTAATCTAATAGAAAATTACAGACCAATCTCACTATGTTGCATCACCTATAAAATCATGGAATCAATTGCAAACCAAACCATCACTCTACATTTAAAAACAAACAACCTGCTTTCTAACAAGCAGTTTGGTTTCAGAAAAAAATTGTCCTATCATCTACAATTCCTACACTGCAGAAACAATTAGACCACACATTTAGACCAGGGTAAAGCAATAGACACAATTTACATAGACTTCTGCAAAGCCTTTGATTCAGTGGTGCACGACAAACTATTGCTGAAACTTAGTTCTTACAGCATCTCTGTACCCCTTCACAAGTGGATAGCCACGTCCCTGTCCAAAAGGCAACAAATGGCCAAAATAGGGAAGGCCCTATCAAATCCAGCACCAGTTAACAATGGTATCCCCAAAGGCAGAATTTTAAGACCCACACTCTTTCTGCTTTACATCAATGAGATCATATTAAAAGCATCTGTGTCCTCATCACTGATGATGTAAAATTATTTAACAACACCGACAATGCTGCTGCCCTACAAAGCAACCTTGACTATGTGTCAGAACCCTTTTCCAACTGTGACCACAACATGACTGATTTTTATCTCAACATAGGTCCACACAAAAATCATTACAACGATGGAATCCTCAATTATAACTTCAAAAAAGACAACTATGATCTTAAGGCCAGGTCACATCGCCCGACGGATGCAAAACGTATGTAAAAAGGACACAGCGGACGAGCAAATTTTCCCCAGAATCCCATTATCTGCTCTCAAAAGTGCCCCAAATTGCATAAAGAGAACGGACAACGGACAGGGGAGGGACGTATCGCGGATGTAAAACGGATGCTCAACGGAAGCCTAGCGGATGAAAGCGGAAGGAAGAGGATGGCATGTCCAAAGGGCTTCCGGGGAGAATTGCGAAGCGGATACGTAGCGGAAAGAGTGGATGCGTAGCGGATGAAGCGGATGCGTAGCGGAAAGAGTGGATGCGTAGCGGATGAAGCGGATGCGTAGCGGATGACGTGGAGGCGTAGCGGATGCAGAGCGGATGCCTAGTGGATGCCTAGCGGATCACTGCCGCATGCAGGGAGGATGCATTACGTCAAGCCCCATGGATATAAAAGGAGGCAGCTCGCAAGCGGGTCACCATTCAGAGGAAAGACCTGCTGCCACAGACATCTTCATCAGAGACGCTGGAGGAAGAAGAGGAAGCCTGTGCCATCTTCCTGCCAGCCCTGGCAAGGGGGATAGATCATCATCCCACCCCCTGGTTGCTGACTCTGCTGCTGTTGCTGCTGCTTCTTCTGCCTGCTGCGTGCTGCTCCTGCTGCTGCTGGTAGTGGTGCTTCTCCTACTGCTGGTGCTGGTGCTGCTTCTCCTGCTGTTTCTCCTGCTGCAGCTGTGGTGGACCAGCTCCAAAGCCCTGATACTGAAGGCCCTGCCAGAGAGAGGAAAGAGGCAAGCCAAGGAGAAGGCGAAGGGAGAGAGGAAGCAGTACTCATCGAGAGGAGCAATGAGGAGGAGGTGCTGGAGTGGTGAGGGGAACGAGTATATGTGGAGGAAGGGACACAGGCTCTATCAAGACACCAAGCGGAAGCAGGCGCTTGGAGACAAGGAAGGTGGAGAGCCTGGGCTACACTTTGGAGTCCTCCTCGGTGGTGAAGCATATGCACACCTGGTCACGGGAAGCTGCACCTGAAGAAGTCTGGCCAGGCCATGGTCAAGCTCACCGACGGGAGACCTATGTCATGGCAAAGTGCAGCTTCCTGGAGGGTGAGTCCACCACCGAGGAGCAGCCCTCTCTCTACCCTCACTCTCAGGCAGCCCACAGACAGCCAATCTCTCTTCTGGCCAGGAGACAGCGACCATGTCCGGGCAGGAGTCCACAAAGCGCCCCGCGACAGAGACCCCCCGACAGCTGCACACCCTATGCCGGAGACGTGGAGGATCTCTCACAACATGGAGCAAGAAGAAGCAGCGACCAACAGGGACCAACCCACACCCACCCTCAGCTCCACCTCCAAAAAAACAGGCAGAGAGGCAGACCAGAGGGACAGAGCCACACTGTCCTGCTGGAGATCAGGGACACCATCAAGACCAGCACAGATCTACTCTCTCAGCTGGAACACTTTGAGATTCCATCCTCAAATTACAAGCCCTTCCTCACCTATGTGACCCAGACCGTCATGGACATGCCCGAGCCCCAGTACCAGGTGATGGAGAGGATCACGCTGCTGCTGCATCACCCTCAAGGCCCAGCTGAACCTGCTCCCACCCACTCCAGGTCTGCTCCTCCACCCCAGGCGATGTCACAGCTCTTCCGAGGCTTTCAACAGCCCCTCACCTACCAAGGCTAGGGATACCAGGAGTTCCAGTAGCACAGGCAGCCCTTCCCAGTCCAGGCACAGGTTCCCTGCACGCCGCAGGTGCCACCGATGCCACCGATACTACCGATTCCACCGATGCCACAGATGCCACCGACGCCACAGATGCCACTGATGCCACCGATGTCACCAATGTCACCGATGCCACAGATGCCACTGACGCCACCGATGCCACTGATGCCACCGATGCCACAGACACCATAGATGCCACCGATGCCACCGATGTTTCGTCGCACGCCACAGACGCCTCACCTCGCCTAGCTGCACACCAGACATCCCCACTATACTCCTCCTTCCTCCAATCCACAGCCAAGCCCGTCCTCAGAACATCTGTCATTGGTCCTGTGCCTGACATCCCAGGTCCTGGATGAAGGACCTCTCAACCTTAATGGGCTAAGCCAGCTTTTTGAGAGCTTCCTGAACACACCACCTCCTGTTGTTGTCTCGGGGCCAGGCACCCCAATGGTGCCTCAGACCAGCACTCCAGCCACTGCCAGCTCCACAGCCCCTGGACCCTTCACACCTGAGACCATGGACATGCCTCAGAGTGACTGAGAACATTGCCAGAGACTGAGTTGTTACCNATGGACATGCCTCAGAGTGACTGAGAACATTGCCAGAGACTGAGTTGTTACCTGCTGACTTTATCATTGCTTGGGACACTTGTCTTGGTTCCTTTTGCTCTTTAAATAAAGTCCTACACTTTACTGTTATTAATAAAGGTTTTCTTTGCTTCACACACTTGGGTCATTTCTTTTACTTAATAAAGTCTTGGTGGAAAGTTTTAGAAAATGGGTAAGCCTTTGCATGCTTATGGGATGTACCCACGAATCCTCGGGTTGCGAATAGAATGGGCAATTTCCATTCCAATTATAACCTGAGGGCTACCTGTACAATCCTGAATTGTATAAACAGAGGCATAGAATCAAGATCATGTGATGTATTCGTACCATTTTATAAAACCTTAGCAAGACCACACTTCAAATATGGCAACCATTTTTGATAATCATATTACAAAAAAGATGTTGAGATTTTGGAAATAGTTCGGAGAAGAGCAGCTAAGATAATCAAAGGCCTAGAGACTAAAACATGCAAAGAATGGCTGCAAGAATTGGGTTTGGCTAGTCTAAAAGAAATAATTCGAGGCAACATGATATGAGTATTCCAGGATTTGAGGGCCTGCCACAAATAAGAGGGGTCAAATTATTCTACAAAGCACCAGAGGGCAGACACAACAAACAATGGTTAGAAACTAATCAGAGAGGCAACCTGGAATTAAGGAGAAACTTCCTAACAGTGAGGACAAGTAATCAGTTGAACAGCTTAGCTTCAGAAATCATGGGTGCTCCTAAATATAGGGGAAAGATTTAAAGGTGTTATACTTTAATCTGTGACTACATGAGAATTTTTGTGTTAATGAGAAAAGATAAATAGAAAATTGAAATAGAACAGACAAAACATATACTAGGAGACAAGGGGGTAAAGGCAGGATTGGAGA
>BHFT01011172.1:0-10702 GCA_004320025.1 Laticauda laticaudata
GTTCCTGCTAGATGTATGTGGCAGCACGTCTTTCCCCTGTATGCTGACTGCGTGCGTGCTGCATCCTTTTATATCCTTAGAGCTGATGCAATTCATACTCCCTGCATGCGCAGTGAACGCTTTGCATCCAATATACATCCTTGCGGCATCCCCTTTGTTTCCTATAGGCGTCCGTGATGCATCCGCCTCATTCGCTAAGCATCTGCCCCTTCTGCTATGCGTCCGCTTTGAAATTCTCCCACGGAACCCCTTCGGAGCTGTCATCCTCTTCCATCCACTTTCATGTGCTGGGATTCCGATGAACATTCATTTAACATCCCCACTACATACTACCCACGTCCGCTCCTTTCCATTCTCTTCTGTTCTGTTTATGCAAATTTTCACCACTTTTTGGAACGGATGACAATGAATGGAGCCACCCCCAAAATTTTGCTCACCCACTGTGTCCTTTATGCATACGTTTTGCATCCATCGGTCAGTGGGACCGGGCCTTTATGCTGAATTGGATAAATGGCAGGGAAGTTATTTGGGTTATAATGAAGTTAAATCCCAGTGACTAATTAGAATGAAGAAGAAATTGTTTGGTTTGCATTTCCTGTTTCCTTGTGCTGTACAATTGGTTCTACTATTATGGGAAACCTGCAGCCCCTGAATCAGTTCAGACCATTGATCAGTGCAATCTAATTAGTTCAAACTACTGACAGGTACAATTACTTGTAACTTAGTACTTACAGAGAGGGAGGAAAGAAATTGTAGAGTTCCAGAGGAAGGCTGTCAGTAAATCCAAAAGATTGTTTTCACCCAGTACAGACCTAACTAGTCTGTTAAAGTCCTGTTCATTAATTTGCAGTACTTTACCAATTACTTATATGAGAATATAATTTTCAACTGAAGAAACATTACCCATGAAACAAACAATTATGCAATTATTATTACATTTTTCCAAATGTTTTGATGTAGTTTTTAAAACATGCAAAAGTACACATTGATGAAAATAATGTGTTTCTATAACATGCTTGCATCATCTATTATGAAAACTGCATAAAATCCATGTATTAAGCAAAGTATACACAAATACAAGCATAATATTCAGATTTGTATTTTTTAAAAACTAACTTTATTCAGTGTTTCACATTAAAAACAAAAGTATCTTTTTAATGGAAAACATGTTTCTGGGTCATCACCTTTACATACAATTATGGCAGCAATTATACATTGACATATGCATACTTAATTCTATTAACTTTTCCATTCCAAATTTTCAGTAAAGGCTAGGTCCCACTGGCCAACAGACGCAAAACATATGCAAAAAGGACACAGTGGATGAGCAAAATTGTGCGGGTGGCTCCATCCGTTGTCATCCACTCCCAAAAGTGGTGAAAATTTGCATAAACAGAACGGAAAATAACCAAAAAGAACAGAGGGGGTAGTATGTAGCGGGGAAGTTAAACGGATGTTCATAGGAAGCCTAGTGGATGACAGCGGATGGAAGGGGGTGACACATCCGAAAGGCTTCCGGGGGAGAATTGCGAAATGGACGCATAGCGGAAGGGGAGGATGCATAGTGGATGACACGGATGCATCACGGACGCCTAGAGGAAACAAAGCAGATGCCGAGCAGATGTATATCGGATGCAAAGCGTTCACTGCGCATGCGGGGAGTATGAATTGCATCAGCTCCACGGATAGAAAGGGATTTGCAGCCTCGCACGCAGTCAGGGGCATTTAAGAGGAAAGACGTCTTGCCACATACATCAGCAGGAACACCATGGCTCGTCAGTCAGAAAGAAGAGGAAGCCGTGCCTACTGACATACCATTCAGACAGCGCGGCGCTGAGCAGCCGACATGTCCCAAGTCTCTTTAAAAAAACCTCCCAGCGTCACTGCGTAAGCGGCACCCCACAACTTCCTAGGAAGAGCAAAAGACCGGCAAATTTCCACTGATTAATGGAATTCTCACGGTGGTTCTGTCTTAATTCCCCCAATTCTAAGAGGAGTTGCCCTCTAATATTTCTTCCCCATCTCCCCTTTTCCTGGGCAACTGTACTCTGAAGTGCTTGTGTGGGGCGTGTGGTGCTTGGTGAGTGCTGTTGGTGCTTATGATAACTAGGGTTTTGGATAGTGTAACTCGCTGTGGTGGCTTGGTGGTGCTGGTGTGCTGTGCGCTGCTACTGCTTACTGTGTCTGGCTTCTGCTGCTGCTAGGTGCTGCTGGCTGCTGGTGGCTGCTTCTGCTGCTACTCGCTGCTGCGTCTGGTGGTTGGTGTGACCCAAGCACCCAAGCCTCCAAGCCCCTGCTGCTGAAGGGCCCTGGCAATGGCCCCTAGTCCTGACGCCCCTGCCAGGAGGGAGCGAAGAGGGCAAAGGGAGAGGAGAAGAAGAGAGTAGAGAGGTAAACAGGACACCTGTTTTCACGGGAGGAGCATAAGTGAGAGAGAGAATTCGGCTAGCTGGAATGGCTGAGGGAAGAACAGTAGCCTGTGGAGAAAGGGCCAAAGACTTTATCGGGACACCAAGAAGAACAGGCAGCTTGGAGAGACAAGGCAGAGAGCCCTGGGTACACTGCGAAGTACTCCTAGTGGATGGTGAGAAGACAATGCACACCTGGTATTGGCAAGCTACACCTCAAAAAATCTGGGCAGGCGCTGTCCAAGCTCACTGACCGGGAGATGTAACGTCATGGCCAAGTGCAGTTTCCTGGAGGGTGAGAGTCGCCACTGAGGAGCAGCCCTCTGACACCCTCTCTTCAAGAGAGCCCACAAGAACAGCTATTGTCTCCAGCCAGAGGCCAGCTAGCCTGTCCAGGCAGGTGTCTTCATAGGGGCCCCACAGGCAGAGACCTCACCCAAACAGCTTCACACCAATGGCTGGAGGACTTTGGAGGATCCCGTGTCACAAATGGAGGAAGAGAAGCTGTGGGCCACAGTGGCCACACCCCCCCCAGCTCCACAGGATGCAGGCAGAGAGACAACTAGAGAGCTAGAGCCATACTGTCCATGTTGCTGATGAAAGGACCAATGAAGACTGAGCACAGAACTTCTCTCTCAGCTGCGTCCACTTGGACAGAGCATCCTCGAGCCACACCTTCATTCTCTACTCTCGTGAGCCAGACCCTGAGGGATCTGCCCGAGGCCCAGTACCAGGTGATGAAGCAGAAAGATTCACAGAACTTCTGCACAACCTTCAAGGCCCAGCTGAAGCTGCTCTCCCAACCCAGTCCAGGTCTGCTCCTCTCACCCCAGGCGATGTCACAGCCCTTCCACGGCTTTCAACAACCTCTCACTCTCAAGGCTACGACTACCAGGACTTCCACACGCAGAAGCAGAACCTTCCCAGTCCAGGCCAGGTTCATCCTCATGACACGATGCACCCTCGCCACAGCTGCAGACAGAAAGCCTCACTACACTCCTCCTTCCTCCACCCACAGCCAAGCCAATCAATGGACAATCTGTCATCAGTTTGTGCCTGACATCCCAGGTACTTGATGATAGGACTCTCAACCTGACGGGACTGAGACAGCTCTCTGGAGCTTCTGAAACACACCATCCCTTTTTGCACCCTCGGGGCCAAGCACCCCAATGCGGCCTCAGACCAGCACTCAGCCACAGCCACCTCCACACTCCCTGCCGCTTAACAGCTGAGACCGATGGACATGACTCAGATGGATGAGAATAGTCGCAGAGACAGTTGTTACTTGTAACTTTATCTTGCTTAAGACACTTTACTTGTTCATTTTGCTTTTTAAATAAAGTCATAAAGTTTACCTAAGAAAGTTAATAAAGGTTATCTTTGCTTAAGACACTTGGTTTTCATTTTTTTTAATTGATGAATGTGGTTGTGGAATATACTTTTTTAACAAATGATTAAGCCTTTGCATAGGGTGTGGGATTATGTGCGATAGGAACTTTACGATTTGCAAACAGATAAACTCCCAGTGAGCAAAGCATAGTCGGGACCGTTAGGTCACATCCGGAGCCAGTGCCACACAGTATGGTACCGTTTATTATGCAATAACATTTATTCATTTGATCAACACATTTTCAAAAAAAAGCTCTTTATTAATGCCCTATCTCATTGTAGGACCACTCAACATACATGTGCACAATCTCATCAGTGTTATGCAACGCTCAGGAAGCATCCATTGCATTCATCATCCAGTCTTGCCACCCACTGCTCCGCTGGGGAGCTGACCCAGTGTCTTAAAGTAGGTTGCCACTGCTTCTTCCCTTCACGTGAAGCTCTTTTGGGGCTTTGTACATCACAGTGTCTATCAGGTTTTGTCCTTGCCTCCATTCACGCAGGCCTCATGCTCCCATTCCTCGTTGACAAGTTGAAAAGTCTTGTTCTGCAAACTGGGTAAGCAGAGTGCGCATGAGATTGTGCAGACATGAACAAGCTTTCCACGATGTTCCTCACAAGTATGTGCCTCATGTGCATTGGTGGTGAGAAGGTATCCTGGAAACCTGTTGGGCCAGGATGCCAAAGGCATTTCTCCAGTACAATCTGTGCCTGGACAGCTTGTGTTGAAAGATCCTGTTTCACGGGTGAGTATCTTGAACTGTTACGGCTTCATGAGGTAGGTTCTAGAGGGGAGAAGGCATCATCACCAACCGATGAAGTAGGGCTATCTTGTGTGTGTGATGGGTGGAGGAGGTCTGGTCTGGAAAACCCATGATAGTTTTGCGTTCCAGCCATCTTGAAGTCACTTGCGTTGATACTTGGTATCTGAAGCCTGACCCGTTGCCTGAGATCGATTGTACATGAACTTGTAGTCAGCATCAACCATGGAAAGAGAATGATACTGAAGAAGCGCCTTGTAGTTGAAATAAGTGGACCCTGCAGTTGGCTGGAGCTTTGCAGGCCATGTGCTTCCCATCTATGGCTCCAACAGTGTGAGGAAAGTCCACTCTTATAACACTGTTCTGCAAGGTTTCCTTCCAGGTTTTGTTTCAGTGGGTGGGGCATTGAGGAGCTCTTCCATGTATTCTTCGATGATGTCCTGCACCAATTCTCTTGACCACTTTGTTGATGGTGTGTGTTTGGCACCCTCGCAGGCATACTGCATGTCTTTGTATAGTGGTTCCAGAGGCCAGGTGAACAGAGTTAGTGCCACCTTCAGTCCAGGGTTCCAGGTTGGCCATGGCAGTTGCGTGCTTGGCCTTGAGTCACTGGCGTTCTCAAGATGCTTCTACAATTCATCAAACATGGCTGGTGGACATCCTCATGAAGGTGATGAATAGCCACAAGGGATTCATCTCTGCAGTCTCCACCATCCATAACTGTCATACGTCAAACTCCATTCTTCTCTCATGATCCATCTTCGGACCCACACCAGCTCTTGATGTTCCTTTTCTCTTTCTATAAAAGGTGGAAACTAGCTCACAGGGTGTTTCTGGTGATGAATGATCGAGCTACCAATACGGACTGCTTGTCTCTGATCCATGCGTGCGAGGACAATGGAAAGTGAAGCCAAGTCCAATGGGTGAAGAGTCTGTACACCAGGCTGTTGGACTCATACTGAATCCAGATGATTGTCCTCACCTTTTTTAATTGAAAATATCGTAGTCCTAGGTTCTTCTACCATACTTCTAGACATACTGCAGGAGATCTAAATATCCGAGATTTGACATTCCAATTACAAGACCGTTTTTGTTCCATTTTAAATCCTTTATCCATACGAGATTTGCATACGCTAATCTTTTCTATTTCAATGCTACTAAATGTGTGACTTCCTTGTACACTGTTCCCTTTCGTCCTCCTCTTTCTGTTCTAGGAGTGTAGTAAACAGCACTGCCTAGCGGACAGTGTGGTGAGGGATGGTTAGGATGCAGAAGAGGATTACGGGGACGTTTCTAGGATGATATAACGAGGACATAGACACGTTTGTGCTCGTGGAATGTGTCAAGATGTAATCGTACACGGGGAAGTTCTTCCATTCACAAAGTTTTGTGCAGTTCACAGCTTCTTGCGTGGATGAAATCTCAAAGTGGAGGGATACAGAGCGGATAGAGGTATGAAACACGTATGCCCGTGAGTACACAATGGATGATTTCGTTTTCCAAGGATGGCAAGCTTTTTTTAGGTTACATCTCTTTGCTCGTTAAGTGAGTGGTGAAGGGGTTAGGAGAGAAGATAAACACGATATTTACTCTTCTTATTCTCAATGAAAATTTTTTGTTTATTTCAATTATTACAATATAATTCTTTAATTATTTATTTTTAGAAAATAAAGTTAAAGATTTGTATTAAATAATCATATAATAATATAATAATAATAATATACATAATGATATAATTATAATTAATAATAATAATATATAATTATAAAGTGATAATGTCTCTCCTTGCTTTAATGTCTATATTACTTATTAATTTATTGTTCTTTAGTCTGTCATATTCCTTTCCATTGCACATTCTTGTTATAAATCAAGATTAAATACAGAAATTTTAACACTAAAAGGAAACACGAGTATTAGTTTCCTCCTATTTATATGTCTTGAGTTGAACCTCAATGATTAAAATATACCTTTATTCCTTCATCTTAATTCCAATAAAGCATGTATTTTGGAGAAGTTACAAATATAATTATTAACATCTTTTCACTTGATTCCACAGCAATATTTTTCTGATTTTGTAATAAGAGTATCATATCTATATTCCCTATTGTTCTATAATATTTTTAATTGCAGAATTATTTCTTATTTACCTTGTACCTGCAGAATCCCCTTTTTAATCATCGAACATTATCTCCTGAAAAAACAATTTATTTTTCAACATTTTACTATTTCCGTATTTCTTTATTTCATGGCAACCTTTTCTTACTGCTTTCCTCTCATTTAGTCCTTTCCATACTTCTTTTCCATTCCAGTTTATTTTCCCCTCTTTTCTTAATTTCTTTCTTTCCCCTTTTTGCTGGGTCTTTCTGCCTTTCCTGACTTCCACGGTATTCCCCCTTTTGATGCCTTCTTAAATCTTCAAACTTTTTAACCTTCCTTTTTCCCACTGAGTTTCTTTCATGTTTTTAAGTTTGCTCCTCTGTATGATTGTGTAAAATTCTCCTTCAGATACTCCTCTCCCAGCTGAAAGCTCTTTTCTTGGTCTTACAGTTGCCATTTCCATTTTCTTCTACACAGGCAAAGGTGATTCGCCTTCTTCCTGTAAGTAATTTAGCTCATATTTTTAAGTTCCATTTTTAATTCCCGGAAATTGATATCATTACACACCTTATACTTTTTTGCATCAAAACGCCCACCCACTCCCCAAAAACCCATCACTGTTCTCTTTCTTCGTTTTTCTTTCAATTTTCTAAAAGTTTTCATTATTCAGGCCCTATTTTGGTCTTCTCCATAAAACATCAGTCAGTCCACCAGTCTTTCTTGCTTTTTCTTTATTCTGGGTTTCTGCTTTCATTTTCTAAGATTACTTTGTTTGCAATATTTCTTTTATGTTATTATTCCACACAAATTCATTCAGAAACGATGTTCTCTTTTTGTTTGAGCTCAAGTTTTTTGTCAACAGGTGCCGCACTCCGCGCTTATACAAAGTTCTTATTGTTCCTCCCCTATTTTTTATTTTAGGGTTTTATTGAACCTACAATATCTGTCACACAATCCAGTCTCCAATTGAGGTAACTGTATATTATTATTCATTTATTATTATTATTATATTAATTATTATATATTATTATTATTTTATTATTATTATTATTATTGATTTATTATTATTATTATTTGCAAATCTTAGCAACAGCTTATCATTTAATGCTGTTTATTTCCAAAAAATTATTTTAGTCAGAATTTAATAAATCTTTAGTCCAGACTTCTTATCACATGTTCCTGTTCGAAGCCCGCTTATCTGTCAAAAATATTTTCTTCCTTTTTTTTCCTGTCCCTTGTTAATTTCGGCTGACTCACTTTTCTTTTCTTTTAAAAAAAATTTGCGCATGTTACGCGTTAATCCAGGAGGTAAGCTTTTGTGCCTAGTATGTAATCTTCTGTCCCAGTTGTCCCTCTCGGTTTTCATGTTACCACCCTCTTTCTTCCCCTCCGCACAAATCTTTAATTCAGCTGAGTCCTCCTCTTCAGGGTGGCCCATTTTTAAAACCACCAAACTACAGTTCATCATTGTCGGGATATCTCTCTCTCTGGGGGGTGACACCATCAGCCCAAGGTGGAATGCCACGCTGCTCCCTTCAGTCCTGGCTTGCAGCTTCCCCTTACTCCGCCACCCCTCCAAGGCAGCTTCAGACCCTAATCATAATGATTGGGGCTCTCCAACGAAAGAGCACAGACCATAGCCACAGAGAGTCATGATCTAT
The DNA here is from genome assembly GCA_004320025.1 of Laticauda laticaudata. NCBI lineage: Eukaryota > Metazoa > Chordata > Lepidosauria > Squamata > Elapidae > Laticauda > Laticauda laticaudata. Next base: position 8,317 of record BHFT01011172.1, read on the forward strand.
GGTCTGTCAGCCAGGAGGCTTCACCTTCTTCCAATATTCAGATTTGTTTTAAATGCACAAACAAAACAAATGTCAGAAATGGGATGCAGTGAAATTAAATCAACTGAGCATGAGCTTGATTAATTTGTCTAATTTAGGTCTGAAAATCCAGGTGAACTTCTAATGAGTTTTTAATTAAAGGTAAACAATAAAAAAAGGAAATGAATAATTTGAAAACATTTGCTTGTTGATTCCTCATAACCTTGTTTTTCTTTTTCCAGGAATCAAAAAACTTCAAGAGGACAAATTGAACCTCATCCATTTTTATGAGTGCCACATATGGATAGCATTTAAAAAGGGATGGGGCTTCAATTACATGGTTGGGGTGCCATCTTGACTTAATTTCCTCTACTGTAAAATTTTCCTTTAATGTACCGTGAAAATCAGTTTTGTCTTAGCCTTCAGATAACTATTACACAAGACCAGTCTAGTTTCATTTTATTTATTTATTTTATTATTTATTTAATTAATTTGTCAGTCGTTTACAAGATAATGAGTATACGTATAAACATGAGTAAGAATACAGAAAATAAGTATGAATAAATGGGGACAATAGGACAGGGACGGTAGTCACGATTGTGCACTTATGCACGCCCCTTACAGTCCCCTTAGGAATGGGATGAGGTCAATAGTGGATAGTTTAAGGCTAAAGGAGTGGGGGTTAGAGGATGTAACAACAGAGCCAGGTGGTGCATTCCAGGCATTGACCACTCTGTTGCTGAAGTCGTACTTTCTGCAATCAAGCTTGAAGCAGTTAACATTGAGTTTGTATCTGTTGTGTGCTCTTGTATTGTTGTGGTTGAAGCTGAAATAGTCATGTGACTGGTAGGACATCATAGCAGATAATTTTTCTGTACTACACTTAAGTCAAACATCACAGGAAGTGATGGCTTATTCATCTTAATTGGATTCCTATGTTTTCATGACATCCAGAGTACTGATCAATCCTAGGAGGTGGCAGAAACTGAGAAATGTTGGTAAATCATTTAATAAGGTGATGGTTGGTGATGAATATGCCCATTTAAACAGATCTCAATTCTCTAGACTTTGTCAACAATATCTCTGCAATGTAGCTGAAATATAACTTATCTATTCCTCACAATTAATTCGGATTGCTAGCTGGGATTACTAGAACCACCAATTCCCAGCCTTAAAAAGGAATGAGGAATATGGTTTTCTGGAAATATTATCGACAGATCAGTTGACAATCCCCTACAACTTGAACACTGGAGAGTAAAGGATGGGTAAGGCTGGGCAATATGGGTGTAAACATAGCTGATGTACACAAACCAAGGTTATAACAGTTTGTACTTGAATGAGCAATATTGTCTGACAGATCAGAACGAACAATGCCTGAAAAAACTATTCTCAAAGCTTGCAGATGTTGCAGCCATTTAAATGATATTATGTATTTCTAAATTGGGTTTTCTTATTCTTCCTATTGTCAGGTTTGACAGTTTTTATAGACATTACAGTGACAGAAATTCATGCTGTTATACATATTAAAAATGCACTCCAAGGTATAATACTTACCCAATTTACACATTATAGCCAGATAACAAGATCCAAAAAGTAGATGGCATAAGAATATGCAGCCTGCTAGTTCTTTTTAAGTGTTTACCTTTCCAGATAATATTCAAATAGAAGACTAAAAGGAGATTCGGATTCAGATATGTGCAATTAATTGGTTGACTGGTTTTCTAAGCAGCTTCTAGGCACAATACATGAGATGACTCCAGGAAAAAAAAACATATTTTCATACTATTTAACTTACTAAATTGTGACTTAATAATTAGAATGGCACCCCAATATGATCATGTATCTTGCTTACATCTATAGGTTTCCAGCTTCCTGATTCCAATGAGGAATATTTACTTCGCTCATGCTTATCTTCCTTATCTTTTTCCATTGTGATATTGTTTCATTTTGGCTGATTGTTTTAAACTTTTTTTAACATATTTTATTGATTAAATTATTAAAGCATTGGACACAGTGTGATCATCCTGATATTCCTTTTTGTCATACATATTATATAACAAATAACAGATGATCAGAGTTGGAAGGGATCTTGTAGGATCTTAGAGGCCCAAGCGGGAGACCCTACACTATTTCTGACAAATGGCAGTCCAATCTCTTCTTGAAAGTCTCAAGTGAATGACACTCCCACAACTTCTGAGGGAAAGCTGTTCCATTGGTTGATTGTTCTCACTGTCAGAAAGTTTCTCTTTATTTCCAGGTTAAAAATCTCCTTGTTCAGTTTCCATCCATTCTTCCTTGTCTGGCCTTTAGGTGCTTTAGAAAATAGCTTGACCCCTTCCTCTCTGTGGCAGCCCCTCAAATATTGGAA
>BHFT01011174.1:0-20186 GCA_004320025.1 Laticauda laticaudata
CTCTACTCTACTCTACTCTACTCTACTCTACTCTGCTCTACTTTATTCTATTCATAATGAAATTTGATCTATGTGATCACATCACATGGTTTTTTTTGGCCAGATCTAGGACCAGGTCCATCTCTTGACAGCTCAGCTGAGGTAAATCCAAAAATTTGTAGCAAAACTGGTCTTTTCATGCAGAGAGGCATCCAGGTTTATTAGTCCTTGATGTTAATCCCTGGAAATATAAATACACTCTGGAACACCATCAACACCCCGCCCCCCAAGTTTTCCTGCTGTGAAGGAAGATCGTAAGTGAACAGCAGACAAGCTGTCATTCTGAAGTAACTTTGCCAACCATTTCCGAACTTCTCCTTAAGGAATCCCTGCTAAGCTACCAAAGATTTTTTTTTCCTGGAGCACACCTTGAAAATGAATGCTGTGTCACATATTCTGGGGTTCCAGCTGAGTTGGGTTTACACCCTCCCCCCCATAATTTTTCTCCTCACACTCTGGAGACAGATTGTGAGGAGAAAAATGTTGGGCCTTGTTTGAGAGAATGCACTCAAAGGAATAGCTTGCCTGACATAAGAGGCTGAACACTCAATGTGAAAAGTTAGACAGTGACATGGAGGCTGGTGGTATGTGTGTGTGTGGAGAAATTGTAAAAATTCTAGTGTTATTATTAGTGTTAATAAGTGTTATTATTAGTGTTAGTGTTAGTGTTCATGTTAATAAGGCAGCATTTTTAATTATGTGTGTGTGTATGTATGTGTGTGTGTGTGTGTGTGTGTGTACTGAGGAAATAGATTTTTAAAAAATCTACAACATTTCCCAAGCATTTAATTAGCAACATCTAATAATGTCATTATTATGGTATCATTAATATTAATAATAATATATAATTAATCTCTGAGGGAGATGGGTGGTTAAAATATGATGATAGGTGGATAGATAGAAAGATAGATAGATAGATAGATAGATAGATAGATAGATAGATAGATAGATAGATAGACAGATAGACAAACAGACAGACAGACAGATGATAGGGATATATACTGTAGATAGATAGATAGATAGATAGATAGATAGATAGATAGATAGATAGATAGATAGACAGACAGATAGATAGTAGATAGATAGATCAACAGATGATAGAGATAGATATAGATATGTATGAAGAGAGGGGTGGGAGAGGGAGAGAGAAATAATATTGTGACCACACATTTCAAAAAACTGGATGGCTTACAATTATACAGTTGAAACCATTAAAAATATTACAGTTCACATATCAGCCCGGGAGTGAAGAACACAACGGGGGCTTCACAAACACACTAAACCCAGGGAACTCATACATAAGCTTCTAATGCATCTTCCCCTGATTTAAAGAAAGTTTAAAAACACACACATTATCCTACTTTTGTTCTTTATTGTGTTCATCTCTTTGATACAGCCTTTTAAATTTAATATTATAATGTACCCCACTCAAAAGTTTGGCACCAATAACACTTATAATTAAAACACCACACAATGTTTGCCTTCAATGTCTGCATGACCATTGAAACTCAAAGGTGTTGACTGTATTACGGATGAGCTTCACTTAAATTGTCATGTATTGATGATTGACAAAATGTTTTTTTTTAAAAAAGGAAAATCTATTTCATAGAAATTGGGAAATTGAGAACTAGGGTATCCTATATTAATATATGCCATCAGGTTTTAATGACTGTTAGAAATGCTTCTTATGATCTAAAAGTGAATTTAGTTCAGCAAGAAATTATTCTCGGAACTCTCAAAAACAAATTGCAATCGTATCAAAGATTATTCGAATTATATATACATATATTTTAAACATTGCGATAACAGTGGACATTTCTACACAGGTAGTCCTTAACTTATGAGCACAATTGAGCCCAAAATTTCTGTTATTAAGTGTTCCATTTTATGATCTTCCTTGCTACAGTTGTTAAGTGAATCACTGCAGCTGATAAGTCAGTAACCCAGTTGTTAAGAGAATCTGGTTTCTCCATTGACTTTGCCTATCAGAAGGTCACCAAAAGAGATCACACGACCCTGGGACACTGCAACCATCATAAATACAAATTAGTTTCCAAGTATCTGAATTTTGATCACCTGGTCATAGCAATAACAATAGCACCTAGACTTATATACCACTTTACAGTGCTTTACAGCCTTCTCTAAACAGTTTATAGAGTCAACAAATTGCCCCCAACTATTTGGGTCCTCATTTTACCCACATATGGAGGATGGAAGGCTGAGTCAACCTTGAGCATGGTGAGATTCGATCTGCCAAATTGCAGTCAGCTGGCAGTTAGCAGAAGTAGCCTGCAGTACTGCACTCTGACCACTTTGCCACCGTGGCTCATAGGGATGCTGTGAAGGTTGTAATTGTGAAAAATGTTCATAAGTTGCTTTTTTTCAGTGCCATTGTAAGTGGTCACTAAACAAACTACTGTAAGTCGAGGACTACCTGAACAATCAACATAATTATGCATTACAGAGCATAATCAGTGCTATGATGTCACATTTAATGTTTTTTGAAATAAAATTAGGGGGAACCTCTGCACCTCCAAATACGGAAATTAGACACCATTTCTGTAGCCAGTTTCCTTAAAAAAACAACAACCAACCCTCACACTTTTAATTTGCTTGGTTTCTATTTCTTACTCCTTTCCCCCCCACATTTCTCATCATGCTGCTTACCCCATAAGAGGATAGCATAACCCATGTGTGGCTAAATACACAGTAACTTAAAAGAGCTAAAAGTTGGCAAAAGCCTTCTAGTTTTCATTGGCATCTTTATTATTACTCACACAACGTTTGCTGTGTGCTGAGGTTTGCATGGGTGCCAATCTTTATAGGAGAGAAATGATTGAAAATAGTTCCACCAGAAAGCTCGAGGTTTTAAATCGGCACTATCTTTTCAACCTCATTTATTGAATTAATGGCTGTAAATTCCGATCAGTTGGGTTATCTCAGCCCTAAAAGTTTAATATTTTGAACATTCCAGAGACTTTTGGCAACTAAAGATTGTACAGCTTATGAATTTGAGAACATGACTTTAGGAACTGATCCAGGGGTGGGATGCAAATATTTTTACTACCGGTTCTGTGGGTGTGGCTAGGTGGGAGTGGTTTGGTGGGCATGGCCATGTGACTGGATGGGCATGGCTTCTTCTTTTTTTGGTGCAGCACTCCCCTCCCTGCAGTCCATTTTTTTGCTTCCTGGGCCTCAGGGAAGCCTCCTGGGTAAAGCAGTAAGACCGGTGGGGGATCCCGGCACAGCTGATCATCACAACAGCTGATGGTCAGGAGGAAAAGAGAAGAAGAAATGCCAGTTTGGCTGAACTGGTAACTGTTTTTTTTAACTACCGGTTTGGCCAAACAGTAGCATTTTTTTACTGCCGGTTCGCCCAAACCGGGCCAAACCGGTAGAATCCCACTACTGGATTGATCAAACCTGGGGATTTTGATCAGCCCCAAATATGTCTGCTGATCATTTTCTAGATCTCTCTGAAGAAAGGTTGGTCTTGAAGAGGTCATTGTTTGAATGTTATTTTATCTTAAAAGACAGGGAAGAAAGAATACATTTATTTCCATATTGAAAAATTGTTCCTTTCGGGCAGGGGTGTCAAACTCAAGGCCCATGGGGTGCTTAAATCTGGCCACAGGTGGGCTGCTGCGGGTGCGCATGGGTTTGCTAAGATTCTGCATGGTTTGGTGAACCTGCAAATCCACCCCTGGCTGGCCCCACCCACCCTGCCCTCCCCCTCCCAGGAATCCCCATGTGGCCCATAACCAGATAATTACAGGGCCCACATGGAGGCTCAGGGAGGGCGAAAAACAGGCCTCCTGAAAGTTCCGGAAGGCCAGAAAAGGGCCCATTTCTGGCCTCCAGAGGATCTCAGGGAAAGCCTCCGGAGGCTGAGGAGGGTGAAAAATGGGCCTCCTGGAAGTTCTGAAAGGAGAGAAATGGACCCTTTCCTGGCCTCTGGAATTTCTGGGGAGGCCATTTTCGCCCTCCTAGAGGCTCAAGGAAAGGCTCTGGAGTCAGGGGAGGGTGAAAATGCCTCCCCCACTGCCATGTTGCAGGAGGCCGACGAGGCCATGTCCACGTCCACCCAGCAACCAGGCAGAGAACCAGTTGCTAAAATTTTTGAAGCCCACCCCTGAATCTGGCCCAAATGGCTGGCCTGGAGATAACAAAGGACCAGCCCACGTTGCCTCTGCTAGCAAAAATAGGATGCGGGCCCCCCACGCACAGCCCCCCTCATTCCCCGTTTTGACCAGCAGGGTGCTGCAGGAGACCGTCCAGGCTGAAAACTATCTGGTGTTGTCGGTGGCATCTGTCCCATCTCCCCGATCACCCACCTGGCCAGCCCGTGGAGGAGAACAACAATGCTGATCTAGCCTTCGGAGAAATCCAATTTGACACCTCTACTTTAAGGGAAAAGTTAACAAGGTCCTTTTTTCCCCTCTCCTGATGAATTTGCAGCATGCAAGGAGTTTTTCTAGGTGGGAAGAAGATCTCAGCATTATAAAGTGATATAGCCCCAAAATAGAAGCTATACTGTGATGTTGCACACATTTCAGTCCTTAGTGCAAACTAGGTGATATGTAGATACATCAAATTATATTAGTTCTGTTACAATTATAATTTATTTATTTATTTTATTTTGTCAAGCTAAGATAACAGATATAAGTATAAACATAGTTATGAATACAAGAAATGGCTTCATATATGAAAAAAAAACCACAATAGGACAGGGATGGTAGGCACGTTGGTGCGCTTATGCACACCCCCTACAGACCTCTGAGGAAAGAAACTAGGAGATTGTGAGTTCTNCACATATGAAAAAAAAAACACAATAGGACAGGGATGGTAGGCACGTTGGTGCGCTTATGCACACCCCCTACAGACCTCTTAGGAAAGAAACTAGGAGATTGTGAGTTCTAGTCCTGCCTCAGGCATGAAAGCCAGATGGGTGACTTTGGGCTAGTCCCTCTCTCTCAGATCAGCTCGCCTCATGGGGTTGTTGTTGTGGGGAAAATAGAATTAGAATAACAGAGTTGGAAGGGACCTTGGAGATCTTCTAGTCCAACATCCTGCTGGGGTAGGAAACCCTGCATCATTTGAGACAAATGGTTGTCCAATCTTTTCTTAAAATAGGAAGAGGAAGGTGTCCTGGATATGATTGATGCCTTGAGTTATTTATAAAGAAAATAAATAAACAAAAATTAAATTAAATCAAAATACCCTGAGAAGCAGCATTAGATCCTTTGATCCAGAACTGAAGAGAAAATGACATTTATCTCTTTGCCATTCAAGCAATGCCTGAGTTACAAACAAGATCCATTGCTAAATCTCTCTTTAAATTGAATTTGTAGGTAACTTGGAACAGGTACATAAGATTCTTATTTAGCATCAGATGAAGTGTCAAACTGGTCGTCCACAGGCTGGATGCATCACCCACAGGCCACGCCGACTCCAGATCCATAAAGGGAAAAAATGTAGCGATACGTCATGTGACAGCAACGTGACACTGCAGGTTTGACATATAATAGAATAGAATTCTTTATTGGCCAAGTGTGATTGGACACACAAGGAATTTGTCTTGGTGCAAATACTCTCAGTGTACATAAAAGAAAATATACATTCATCAGGAGTCAATAATCATCAGGTACAACACTTAATGATAGTCATAGGGTACAATAAGCAATCAAATCATACTGGGAAACAGTTAATATAAATTGTAAGGATACAAGGGACAAAGTTATAGTCATAAGTGGGAGGGGATGGGTGATAAGGAGTGATGAGAAGATTAATAGTAATAGTAGTGCAGACTTTGTAAATAGTTGGACAGTGTTGAGGGAATTATTTGTTTAGCAGAGTGATGGCATTCAGGAAAAAAACTGTCCTTGTGTCTAGTTGTTCTGGTGTGCAATGCTCTATAGTACCATTTTGAGGGTAGAAGTTGAAACAGTTTATGTCCGGGATGTAGGAGTCTGTAAATATTTTCACAGCCCTCTTTTTGACTCGTGCAGTATTGACATCCGTGAGGTAGACAAATGTTTCTCTTATTATGTAATATATATATTACCTTCTAGTAGGTATAAAAAGAGGTTTGTACAGAGATTCTCTTTTTCTCATCCTAAACAGCCTCAGTTGAATTCCTTGGTAACTGTATGGTAAGTTCTGGTGAAGTTCTTCATTTTAGGATCTTGCTTCTTTAACTTTGCCATCCCTGTTTCAATAATATTAAGAGCTTTGGCTAACTGTCAAAAAAAAGTTTTAATTTTTAAGTCCCAAGCTTCTTCCTCAAATGCTGTCATCTGCCGCATCTTTTTATTATTTCCACTTTATTTTTAGTCGTGATCTTTTTCCTTATCAATCACTGAATCAGCAAGATGGGCAGCATAGAACCTAGTACTGATTAAAAAAAATCAATCAATCAGCTATCAATCACCAACACTTGCATCAAATTTATGCTTCAGAAAGGTAAAGGTTCCCCTTGCATATACATGCTAGTCATTTCTAGCTCTGGGGGGCAGTGCTATCTCCGTTACAAAGCCAATGAGCCAGTGCTGTCCGAAGACGTCTCTGTGGTCATGTGACCAGCATGACTAAACGACAAAGGTGCTTGGAACGCTGTTACTTTCCAAAGTGGTCCCTATTTTTCTAATTGCATTTTTACATGCTTTCGAACTGCTAGGTTGGCAGAAGCTGGGACAAGTAAAGGGAGCTCACTCCGTAATGCGGTGCGAGGAATTTGAACCACTGAATGCGTCCCTTAGAAGCATGATTACAAGGGTGAAAAAGAGAAAAATTATAACCAAGTACAAACTTACAGACTCAACACAGAGTTATTGGCGATGTGATATGGTGGATGACGTTCTCCTTCATGAATATAAAAAAGAAAATAACACAAGAGAGAGTGTTCAGCCCCAAATCTCTCAGCTGGTTTTCATGCTTAAGGTAGGGCTGAAACTCACCATCTTCCAGTTTCTAGCCTGGAGCCTTATATCACTACACCAAACTAATTAATCCTTAGTTAATACATCCTTAATGTATTTAATATACATTGCATCTTCTGACTAATACCAAAAAGAGATAAAAAAATAAGGTGGTTAATTGGACTTTTCCATATTTTTTATTCTAAACAATTACCTGGCTAGTAAGCATTAATTACTTAGTTTAAGGGTGCTTCTTAAACAATAGAGGAGAATATATCTAGGTCAGGATTGAAATGGGGGTTCTTGGTGCCCTTTGAGGTTGGTTGCTTTCTTGCAGATGTTTCATTACTTAAACTAGGTAAAATAATCAGTGCAGTGATGATGTTATCTAGTTGTATTGATCATCATCCACTGATTATGATGTTCCCTCGTTTGGGTAATGAAACATCTGCAAGGAAAAAAAGAGAGAGCACCAAGGATGCCTCAATGTCTCTTAAAAGATGTAACAAAGCAGGAATGGGCAAAACCTTTGGTAGGCAAGGTGTAACACAAAGAGTATGGCCCTTGGTTGGATTTCAGACATGGCTTTGATGTGACATTTGTTCTTGTGATATTTGATAGTTTCATTTGAGGGTTTATACTCAGGGGTGGGCTTCAAAATTTTTATCAATGAGTTCTCTGCCCAGTTGCTGGGTGGGCATAGCCTAGTCAGCCTCCTCCACCACAACAGGGGATGTTTTTTCCCTCCCTGGGCTCTGGAGGCGTTCCTTGAGCCAGGCAAAAACAGTCTCCCCAGGCTCCAGAGGCTCCCTGGAAATCAGAAACTGTTTCTGGCCTTCTTGAACTTCTGGGAGGCCCATTTTTCACCCTCCCTGAGCCTCTGCATGTGCCTCGCATCCATCCCTGGGCAACATGGGGACCAGTGGTGGGATTCAAAATTTTTTACTACTGGTTCTGTGGGTGTGGCTTAGTGGGCATGGCTTGGTGGGCATGGCAGGGGAAGGATACTGTAAAATCTCCATTCCCTCCTCACTCCTGGGGGAAGGTTACTGCAAAATCCCACTCCTCCCCACCTAACTAACCTGCTTTCCAGCTCTGTTCTCCTGTGCAGGGCAACCAAAGAAGACCCAGCCAATCAGCTGTGACTCAGGTGGCAGAGAATAGATGAGGGCAGGGCCAATCAGATGTGGTATTTGCCAGTTTTCTGATCGACTCAAAATTTCCATTACTGGTTCTCCAGAACTGGTCAGAACCTGCTTGGATTCCTGGCAGGGGCGGAGCAGGGTGGTGTGGGCAGAGTCAGTCAAGAGTCGGATTTGAGGGTGTGCAGAATCTGTGCAGAATCTTAGCTAGAGAATCTCCCGAATCCCTGTGAACCCCCAGCAGCCCACCCCTGTTTATACTACAGCTTCAATCTGGTCTCTACTCGCCATGGTGCTGTTGCACACCAGTGGCCCAGGTCAGAGAGGTTTTCAAAGGCTACCAAGAAGATGTAAGATTCCATGCAAACAGTTCCATCTGTTTGGTAGTAAGTTTCTTTGTAGCAGATCTGAAACTAGCAGAACATATCTGTACATTGCTTAAATTCAGTGGACCAGAATACCCCTAGGCAATTGCTCACAGCCTCATAGATAACAGCTGATATCATTCATCCCTGAATTATTTGAATGTTGATGGATTCCGGTTGCTTCTTTAACAATTCTGGAGAAACCCTGTTACATCACATCAGAATGCTAATGGTCTATTTTGTTATCTGGCCTTGTAATGAGTGTTCAATCAGCGATGTCTGTCTGGACATTTTTCAGTTTCAGATCGTTCAGAAGTAACTTGTTTCAAAACATCCACACAGATTCATCGTCTCACAGAGTATTACCCAGAGGTCTAGTCGATGTGAAAATCTACATTTTGCAATTCCAAGCTTCATTGGTATGGGTATTAGAAGTTGTGGCAGAATGCCTTTCGATTGGCCACCAAATAAATTTTATGAGTTGGGTTAAAAATATGGATTTAGTAATCAAGGCAAGATTTCTGCGGGTGGCTATCCAGAGTGAGAGATTGGAAGTAACTGACATAAGAGATACCTCAGTGTTGATATTTTTACACAGTGTTGAGATCAGTGGTGGGATTCAATTTTTTTAAATTACCGGTTCTGTGGGCATGGCTTGATGGGTGTGACGGGGGAAGGATACTGTAAAATCTCCAGTCAGAGGTGGTATTTGCCGGTTCTTCAAACTACTCCAAATTTCCACTACTGGTTCTCCAGAACTGGTCAGAACCTGCTGAATACCACCTCTGGTGTAGGGTCTCCTGCTTGGGCAGGGAGTGGGACTAGATGATTTATAAGGTCCTTTCTCACTTTGTTCTATTCTATTCTGTTCTGTTCTATTCTATTCTATTCTATTCTATTCTATTCTCCACAGTGGCGCAGTGGTCAGAGTGCAGTACTGCAAGTTGCCTCTGCTGACTCCTGGCTGCCTGTAATTTAGGAATTCAAATCTCATCAGGCTCAAGGTTGACTCAGCCTTCCATTCTTCCAAGGAGGATAAAACAAGGACCCAAAATTGTTGGGGGCAATAGGCTGACTCTGTAAACTGCTTAGAGAGGGTTGTAAAGCACTGTAAAGTGGTATATAAGGTGTAAATTCTATTCAATTCCATTCCATTCCACAAGCTCTATTGTGTTCTATTGTGTTCTCTTCCATTCCATTCCACATTCCACATTCTCTATTCTCTATTTTATTCTATTCTATTCTATTCTGTTCTGTTCTGTTCTGTTCTGTTCTATTCTGGTTCTCCAGGACTGGTCAGAACCTGCTGAATACCACCTCTTGTTGAGATGTATATTTATATAAGAATTCTATGATATGAAAATTCTACACAGTGTTGAGACTAATGAACAATGACTAATCAGAATAACAGAGTTGGAAGGAACTTTGGAGGTCTTCTTATCCAACCAACTGTTCAAACAGGAAATGCTGTACCATTTCAGACAAATAGTTGTCCAATATCTTCTTAAAAGCCTCCAGCGTTGGAGCATCCAGCACTTCTAGAGGCAAATCATTCCTGATTAGTTGCTCTAACTATCAGGAAATTTCTTCTTAGTTCTAGGTTGGTTCTCTCCTTGATTAATTTCCATGCATTGCTTCTTGTCCTGCCATCGGGTGCTTTGTGTGATAGGTTGACTTTCCCTTCTTTGTGGGAGCTCCTCAAGAAGAGAGCTTCTCCTCAAATTAATGAATAACACTTGAACTGAAGACTTCCTGGTTCCTGCACTGGTTTACCCAAAGAACTGAGTGTGCTATATTTTTCACAAGATATTCACAGAGTATATTTGTGCCAATAGATGTTTAACAGGCCTGTGCAAATCTGCTCTGACTACCAGTTTAGACTGCCAAGTTAATTTGATCCAAGCTGCTGCTTATTTTTTTTTTTTTAAAAATATTGATTAAAAATCAGATTCTTATGACTGGAGGAGCATATGAATGCTGTAATAGGCATAAATAAATAATCAATCTGGTTCAATGCAAACCCTAAAAGACCAGCGGGCAGGGTATCTGAGAACCTAATTAGTTTGGAAATTAGATTAGATTCTCTAATCTTAAATTTCTAAGAAGAGATTGGACAACTTGCACTGCCAACTCCTCTAGCAACCAGACACTTCCCATGGAAACTGAACAAGCAGAGATTCAACCTGGAAGAAAGGAGAAATTTTATGAAAGTGAGAACAATCAACCAATGGAATAGCTTGACCTGCAGAAGTTCTGGGAGCTTCATCACTGGAAGCTTTCAAAAAGAGACTGGACTGCCATCTGTCAAAAATGGTGTAGGGCTGCCTCTGCTGACTCCTGGCTGCCTGTAATTTAGGAGTTCAAATCTCATCAGGCTCAAGGTTGACTCAGCCTTCCATCCTTCCGAGGAAGATAAAACAAGGACCCAAAATTGTTGGGGGCAATATACTGACTCTGTAAACTGCTTAGAGAGGGCTGTAAAGCACTGTAAAGTGGTATATAAAGTGTAAATTCTATTCAATTCCATTCCATTCCATAAGCTCTATTGTGTTCTATTCTATTCTGTTCTCTTCCATTCCATTCCACATTCCACATTCTCTATTCTATTCTATTCTATTCTATTCTATTCTATTCTATTCTATTCTATTCTATTCTATTCCATTCCATTCCATTCCATTCCATTGAATATCTCAGTTAAAGTCTGCCTTGAAAATCCCAGTGCGAAAGAACCTGTGCAAGGATTGTCAGGAGGCATCTGGTGAGCTGCTGGCAGACAAATCTCTCAGATCTTTCCAGGCATGCACATTTTTGTTCTGATTGCAGGATAGGGAAAAACAAAAACGGAATCTGCATGCAGCTTGGAGAGAGAAACACACACACACACACACACACACTCTTCCCCCACTCCCCTTCAAAGTGAGGGCAAGCTCGACATCTTGTATTCGGTTCCAGTTAACAAATGGTATTCTAAAAATGGAAAACACAGAACAGAAGGCAACCAGTTTGATAAAGAGAGAGAAAGGAGGGGGGGGGGAGAAAATACTTGTTTCTTCAAGAAGAAGAATGGTGGCAGGCTGCGGGNGGGGGGGGATGGAAAGGGAAGAGAAGGGAAAGGATGCTTTGAAAATCAAGAGCCGAACAGAGTGCCTCATTAAAATAAACACAATTTCATAAGGGGAGCAGGAAAGATAAATGCCATCGGGGTTATTCTTAGCTCATGTCAGCCGTGAGAACAGCAGGAACCCACAAACACTTCAGATAGGTAGCAAGCCTTTCAAGGGGCTTTAAGTGGAATTCCTTACACACGTGGTGCAGGAAATACGTGGAATGTGGCGTGGCAGGAGGAGAGAGTATCAGCCTCAGTAGCCTGCTGAGGAATTTGGAGGTGAAATGTGCCTCAACCGCCTTCGATTCAGACCTGGGCATATTTGCTCATAAGATGGTTGTTTTGTTCGGAAAACACACGAGGTAGACCGGGTTCCAACAACAAAGGCTTTATTCAAACAACAGTCAGAATAGATTGGCTGCAGCCGAGGCAGCCTTTTATACAGGCTGGCCTGCCTGCTTTCAGCCTATGGCATTCCCTTGAATTTGCCGCCTTTCAGCAGCTCTTTGGATTGGTTCCTAGTGAACCAATCCACTTCTTACTTTACTGGACCAATCAGAAATGTAGTCTAGGAGTCAACCATTTACATATAGAACAATGGTTTTGCCACTTTCGGGAAGACTCCCTTCCAAAAAGCACTGGAGACTGCAGAAATAAAAAAAAAAAATCAATAGAGGTAGCCCTCTACTTACAGCAGTTCATTTAGTGACCATTCAAAGTTACAACAGCACTGAAAAAAAGTGTCCCTAAGGTGCTTCTTCAAGAGGCAACTGGACTTTTTGGTTTTTCTTTGAAGACGTTTCACTTTTCATCCAAGAAGCTTCTTCAGCTCTGATAGGATGGTGGGGAATGGAAGGATTTATATTCCTTTCAGATAGCTGGTCATTTGTATTCTTTTACTTTATAGGTCATTTGCCTCAATGACTCTCTAAAAGGAAGCAAATGACCAGCTGTCTACAAGGACTATAAATTCTTCCATTCCCCACCATCCAGTCAGAACTGAAGAAGCTTCTTGGATAAGAAGCGAAACATCTTCAAAGAAAAACAAGGAAGTCCAGTTGCCTCAAGAAACCCCGTAGACATTAAAATAAGTGACTTATCAAAGTTTATTTATTTTTTCATCATAAGCACAAAGTCTGAAAACAATTTCCAAATAGAAACAAAATTGAATTGTCTTCTTAGGATAAAAAAATTGATTTAACACTCTATGTTTTGCCTTGCTGTGGGAAATAATATGTATTTCTGTTTGCTTATTCATATTTATAGAGTATCAGTCTATAAATGAATGTAATTTTATAATAATAACATTCCACATATTCTTTCAAACTTTTTAAACCTAAATAAAAAAAAATTACTTTTTCTAAATTTTAAAACTTTAAACTTTTCTTTAAAAACATTTCTAAAATCAATAATTTTGCTTTTGTTGGTTAGACAGGTTTGTTGTTATAGAAATGGCTAGTATATACTATTGTATAAAAGTAAAAAATTGAGGTTGTAATGTTCTTATCTTCTATTGTGCCAAAGAGAATTGGAAGTCAACACCATTTGCCATTTGCTGTTTGTCAGAAATGGTGTAGGGTTTCCCGCTTGGGTGGGGGGGAATTGGACTAGATGACCTACAAGGTCCCTTCCAATTCTGATTATCTGTTAAAAAGGACTTTTATTTTTATTTTTCTCTTTCCACCCCACATGTTCTCTTTTCCCCTTTCTCCTTCCCCTAGTAAGTTGTCCATTACTTTCTATTTTCCTTTGTTTCTTATATTTTTATAACCATTAATAAAATTTGACATATAAAAAAGAGTGACTTATGACCATTTTTCACACTTATGACTATTGCAGGCCCTATTATCAAAATTCAGGTTCTTGGCAACTCACTCATACTTATGACTGGGGACATGGGATCTCCTTTTGTAACCTTCTGACAAGCAAAGTCAATAGGGAAGCCAGATTCACTTAACAACCATGTTGCTAACTTAACAAGTACAGTGATTCACTTGACAACTGTGGCAAGAAAGGTCATAAAATGGGGCAAAACTCACTTAACAATTGTCTCACTTAGCAACAGAAATGTTGGGCTCCATTGTACCATGTTTCCCCGAAAATAAGACCCTGCCTTGTATTTTTTTTTTTTTGCTACCAAAAAAAGGCACCTTATTTTGGAGGGATGTCATCCACTGATTCACCTCACTTGTGCGTGTCACCCCAAGCCTCCTTTTCGCTGTCAGAGGCCTCCAGGAACATCTTCTGCAGTCAATAAGGCTTTCCTGAAGGATCAGTCCTGAGGTTTGTTATCGGCTGCAGAGACCTTCAGGAAAGCCTTGCTGGCTGCAGAAAAAATGGGCTGGCAAGGCAGGTGTCGGGGTGTGCAAGGCCTGGCTGCCAACTGTCCGAAAGGAAGAAGTAGGGCAGCTCCACTGCCCCCCCCCATTCTCATCCTAGCTTAATTTTTACCAGTGCTCCCTGGAGTGACAGTGGTCTTAATTAGGGCTTATTTTGGGGATAGGACTTATATTGGGAGCACATGTTAAAAAAAAAACAAAGCTAGGTCTTAGTTTCAGGGTAGGTTGTATTTTGGGGAAAACATGGTAGTCGTAAGTTGAGGAGTACTTGTACTGAAAAAAAAGTAGCTGTAGAATTATGGACTGGTAATTTTTCTTTTAAATGTGCAATGTCCTAAAATGGCTTACAAAACAAAGTCACTGTTCAAAACAGTGCTTAGTGTGTGTCAGGGCAATTTCTATATAATTTTCCCACTCCATAGTGCTTCTCCTAGAACAGCGTGAGGCACTTTTGAATCATTTCAGCCAAGCATTTTGCATCGCCTTCTTGTTTCCTAGGATTATTTGTTGCTTTGCAAAGACAGTTGCTGTAAATGTGTTGCATGGATAATGTGAATGTCCCAACAATTTTAAATGCCAGAAGACATCCTATAAATGAGAGGATCATGAGGACTGTAGAGACGACTGCAGAAAAAAGCATGCCAAAACAACTAGACACAGAGACAATTTTTTCCCTGTCCCATCATTGTGCTGAACACCTAATCTTCACCGTTCTGTCTCATGTCTATGTATATTTATCCATGTTGTATCGCTACAGTATTATTACAATCCTTCTCATCTTCTCTCTTATCCCTATTATTAGTATCATTATTATGATTATTATTACACTGTTGTTTTGCATGTATGCTAAGAGCTTCTGCATTGGAGACAAATTCCTTCCATGTCTAATCACACTTGCCAAATCTATCCTATCCTATCCTATCCTATCCTGTCCTGTCCTGTCCTGTCCTGTCCTGTCCTGTCCTACCCTACCCTATCCTATCCTACATTCTATTCTATTCTATTCTATTCTATTCTATTCTTGAAGTTACATCAATATTCTTTACTGAAAGGTATCTCCCCCCCAAGGATCATTGAAGATCTACTTTCTATTTTAATACATGAGATTTTAAAAAATCAGCATCCATATTGCACTTAAATATACAGTTGGAAGCATCTTTCCACTGAAAATCTATTAATTTATTTTGAAACTAAGCATTTCAGCATGGTGCTGGAAAACCAATGGGTACCTAAGTATGTTCTTTGTGTTAATTCTTATGGCATGTCCAGTCATATAACCCAGAAAATATGGCAAATGATAAACTGTTGAAAAGTGAAAGCTATGAAAAGCAATCGGTTCAAATCCAGAGCCAAGTAAAAGTGGTAGACAAGAAGGACATCTCTACTGCCTGATGGCTTGGCAATGAGTTGGTGAGAGGAGCTTTGACAGAATGGAGTTCCAAGAATGTGCAGTCGCTATTAATAATGGTCCTTCCAGAAGAATCTGCCATCATCTCAAACATCCGAAACAATGACCAGGAGGGAGATCATACAGCATTACTGGAGGCTAAAACATCTGAAGAATGGCTGCAGGAATTGAGTATATCAAGTCTAGTGAAAAGAAGGACTAGGGGGATGACCTGATAGCTGTATTCCAATATCTGAGGGGTTCCTACAGAGAAGAGGGGGTCAATCCATTTTCCAAAGCAACTGAAGGCTGAACAAGAAGCAGTGGATGGAAACTCATCAAGGAGAGAAGCAACCTAGAACTAAGGAGAAATTTCCTGACAGTTGGAACAGTTAACCAATGGAACAGAAGTTGCCTTCAGAAGCTGTGGGTGCTTCATCACTGGAGGCTTTCAAGAAGAGACCGGACAGCCACTTGTCTGAAATGGTATAGGCTCTCCTCTTTAAGCAGGGGGTTGGACTAGATGACCTACAAGGTCCCTTCCTGCTTGAGCAGAGGGACTGGAAGACCTACAAGGCCCCTCCGCACTCTGTTATTCTGTTAAATCAAGGAGGACATCACTATTACCTGAAAGGTAGGCAATGAATGGGCGAGAAGAGCTTTTAGAGAATGGAGTTCCAAGGATGAGCAGTCACTACTAATGATGGTCTTTTCAGAACAACTTGCCGTCATCTCAAACATTGCCACCACCTTCAAAAGGACTCTTCAAACAATCTCACAGGGAAGGAGATCATACACCATTCCCTTGGACGCTCGGTATCCAAAGTTTCCTGTGATTTTCAGAATTAAGTAAGTGTCCTGAATTGTGTCTAGCTATTCCAAAGTAATGCTTTTGTTCCAATATAATATGGTCATTCTATTTAATGTAGCTGTTATGTATTCAGGGAATCCTTGCCTAATGATTGCTCTGTCTAATGACTGTTCAAAGATATGATGGTGTTGAAAAAGTAACTTTACAACTGGCTCCTCATACTTAGAATCACTGCAACCCTCCTCACAACTACATCAAGAGATGTGGTGGTGCGATGGTTAGAATGCAGGACTGCAGGATATTTCTGCTGACTGTCGCCTGCTGGCAATTTGGCAGTTCAAATCTCACTGACTCAAGGTTGACTCAGACTTTCATCTTCCCAAGATGGGTAAAATGAAGGCCCAGATTGTTGGGGGGCACTCTGTAAACAGCTTAGAGAGGGCTGTAAAGCACTGTAAATCAGTATATAAGTCTAAGTGCTATTGCTATAAAACACTGTGAAGCAGTATATAAGTGTTATTGCTTTTTGGGTGCTTTGCAACCCAAACTGGGGCATTCATGGCCATCACATCAACCCACATCATATGCTTGACATTTGCTGACTGCACAAGCAATAGAGGAGTCAGATGAAAAATTGCAAATTATGACCACGTGATGTTTTGCTTAATGACCATGGCAGAAATGAGCTGGTTAGTCTGTCATGATCACATCATACCATGGTTGATGACCGCATTGCTTAGCAATGGAACTGCTGTTCCTCACTGTTGATATTAAACAAGGATCACCTGTATATGATATAATTCATTCATATATTGTGTATATTTATGTGCAAGACAATGTTTGTTGAGTCAGTGTGGAAATGTGCAATAATTCAAAAATTTACTTTATCTGAGAAAAAAGTTCAAAACATTATAATAATTTTTATTAGAACTCTTTTAATACATAAAAGATATAGAAAAATATACATAGAAATCCCATTTTTTTAAAAAAAAAGATACAATAAGAAAAGAGAAGGAAAAGAACTTAAAAGAAACATCCTCTGATCTTCTTAACAGGAGTTATAACATACTTATTGACATTTTTCTTCCATCAAGGTTACATCACATAATTCACATCCTCCCATAGTCAACCATTTTCAATCAGTAAATCCAGAAACCAAGTCATTTTTATCTATTTTCAGCAAAGAAGTTTATGAAAGGTTTCCAGTCTTTTCAAAAAAAAGTACTTGTTGTTCTGTCCCTGATCAAATTGACATTTCTACTAATTCAGTCATCTTCACCGCCCACACATCCTTTACATTTTTCATCTTTGTGAATATTGTATAATAGTGTCAGTGTAGTTACCATACAGAGAACCAAGCAAACATTTCAAAACAACTGAAGATTCCAGAAGACTTTCAGAAGAAATAAAACTTGGACCCTGATTAAAATAATTAGTTTTGCTTAAAGGTTTAAGTTGGTGGACAAGAAACAGATAAACCAGATTCTTGAGAGCCAGACTCTATTACTGTTTTGTGATCATCCATCTGATTTTTTTTTTCAAAGTTACAACATTGATTTTTTAAAAAACAATCATTTCTTATATCATTCTTACTCTTGGCCATGTCATCCATATATTTTGTTTAAGCTATGTCTTGAAACTAATTTATTGATAACTACAGATAATAAGGGCATTCAGATGCTAGCCACCATGGTTTTGAAAGCTGATCTCTCACCTGTGAGGCCCCAAGAACCAAGAACGACATGTGGAGTTACTTAAGAGTAGTTTCCTTTGTTCTTCTTCATCCACAGACAGAATCTTGCCAGACTAAAGCAACTATTTGCATAACTGTGGGTATACTCCCCACCACACAAAACCACTTTCAATAGTGAGATGGGCAGCATATAAATTTCATATGTACATATGGTCCATACATATATTGTCTGGAAAAAGTTAGGGAGGAGCTGTTTTAGCTGTCAACTTATAAAGAATTTCTGGACTGTTTTTGAGTTGCCATAGGCAGGAGGGTGGGGAGAACTGATGGAGAAACTCGGTTGCTATGACCAGAAGCACATTCCATGCATACCTTTCTCCAGATTGTATCCCAGGTTACTAGAGCAAGCTGGAGAGGCTTGTTTCCTACAACCACAAAAGTGCTCCCTTGGACAATGTGATTTATGACACACCCTGGGAGGAGGGGGGAAATAGGGTCATAGGTGGGCAGTAAATTATGTGGGGCAGAGCCAACTGCACTTGGAAAATAAATAATTGGATTTTTTTTGAAACTTGGCTCAAGGCTCATGAATTTATTAGGGCATCCACTGGAACCCTGACATTAATCCTATTTCTGCCAACCAGACTTTTCAAGCTCTGATGTATCTTTGCACTCTGGGAAGCAACCCCTCCCTCCTGGGAATCCAGGCTACATTCCACTATACCATCCTACCAAGAATTAAATAGAGACAAAATATCTTATCTAATTTCTTAGATGAGAAAGAGGAGATCCTACCAGTGACTCTGTCTATCTTAGCTTGTGCCTTTATAAGCACTCACCAAGCAACAAGCCATCACTTGCAGTTAATTTGCAAGCCAAGGTCATTATTCAGTCTGTATTGATGAACATAGGTATCAATGAATCGGGCATTGGTGTGTGAAAAAAAAACCAGCAGTAAGGATTTCCAGAGCCAGACATCCTATAGCAGCAAGCTTTAAAGGGAAAGACAGAGATCAGAACAAAGCAGAAATGTTCCAACATTGAAATGCAACTTTAATTGAGCCACGTGGAAATAGGAAATATAGATCCAAGACCTAAGTTGCCCTTGGATAATTCTTTATCACACAGCTTCTGTGCCTCCACCATAATAGAGCACAAATGAAATGACTGGAGCTTCTCAGTCCTAGTCATAGATCCTGATATTTAAAAACCACATCTGTGCCTTTTTATTTTGAACCGTTTGCCTCTCTAGCTGAGACTGACAACATCGGTGACCTTGTGTTTAAATTGTAATCAGAGTTGTGGGAGTAAATGATCTGCAGAAATGATGAAATGATTTCATGAAATCATGCAATGATTTTCACTGGGCCCAAAGGCAGGCCTATATCAGTTGGTTAAGCCCCTGTCACACTGCACCAACGGATCAAAGAGGATGTAAAACGGACAAAAAAGCTTGCTATCCGTTGGTTAATGCGATGTATCCGTTCTGTACTCACTGCCTCCATTTTGCTTCCTCTCTATCCGTCCAGCATCCGGCACCGTTTATGGAGTTTCTCCGCTCAGAGGTTTTTTTGAAGCTGCTGTCAAAGACTTCTTGTGCGGAAAATGTATCCACTTCCGGTCCGTTCTGCTCCGCTAGGCATCCGCTAGGGCATCTGTTTCTGCATCTCTTATGCAATCTGCTATATGCTAGGCATGTGCGTTCTGCATCCGCGCAATCCTCGCATTCCGCTCGGACGCAGGGAGGTAAGCGGAACGGATGCAAGAAACGGATGCAGAACCGATGCCTAGCGGATGCAGCACGGAAACCAAAGCAATTGAAAATGGAAAAACGTTCACAGAGGGGACGTTCTTCGGAATATTAATGATGTCCACAGGATGCCTAGCAGGATGCCTAGAGGATGCAAAGGGACACCTTACTGCCTATAAAAGGGGAGCAACTCACCTGCTCTCCCTTTCAGCCCAGCAGCCAGACTGTGGCAGACCTCTAGCAGCCTTCATCTGATCTTCGCTCTTCCACAGCATCCAGGCATGTCAACCGTGGATCGTAACAACAGTCCTTTTGGCAGCCAACCAATCAATTTCTGCAACAGTGCGAAGCCCATCCTACAGGCTCTTTCAACTGTTCTAATTGGCGAAAGAAAAGGAGGCCACAAGAAGCGTCTGGGTCCGAAGATGGATAGGGAGAAGAGCAGAAGTAGGAACTGTACAACAGGCTGATGGTGGGAGCTCAGCGAACGAAGACACTCCGGGCATTCAGAACTTCATGAGGATTGCCTTCCAGCCCCATGGTTTGACGAAGTTGTGCAGCGGCTGACACCCAGGTTGACCAAGGCAAACACCAACTTCCGGTCCAGCCCTGGAACCTGGGCTCAAGTGGCCTCACC
>BHFT01011177.1:0-27267 GCA_004320025.1 Laticauda laticaudata
CGCTGCAGCCTCCTCTTCTCAACCGCGATACAGACCTCTGCAGCGAGAGAGAGAGAGAGAGAGAGAGGAGGGAGAGATCTCTCAGGCGAAGCGCCTCCTCGGAGCGCTGGCGACGGGAGCGCCTGAAGCCAAATTTGTCCTCAGGCTCCGTGCAGGGAGGAACTTCGACTGGCGCACGTGGCGTGCCAAACCCGAGCAGCAAGGGAAAGAGACAAGAATGTGGCGAAAGGTCTCCCCAGTATATGAAGTGCCCCACCAACGCAGGCAGCACCATATCCAGGCATGCAAGTACTTCCTAAATGCAAGCCCCCCCCCGCCACCATTCCCCCCCATTTCGCATGTTTAGTATGGGCCTTAATTTGGGGGGAGAGGCTTAATTCTATTTTATAAATTGAATGCCTATAAAACATGGTGGGGCTTCCTATTGGTGGAGGTCATATTGTTGGAGAAAGACGGTAGTTATTATTTCTTTAGGTTAGCAAATATTTTTCTCAGAAATATATATATTTTTCTCTAATAACAGCCTAGTGTAATTAATTAAGCTATAGAATTTTACTTCTATTTTCTCTTCTTTTAGAACCAAAAGATAATTTTACTTATCGGAACATAATCCCATGGATTGGTATGTATATTCCAGTTCTCCATGATGAAGAACAATTCATCAGTTAGCACAGATAAAATTGTTTATAATTTTATTCTGAAGACTACCCCTTAGGAGCTCTAAATTGTCAAACTTTTGTCATAGATATTTCATAACTTAAAAAAGACAATCTTTATGTTTATTTTGTTTGCTTATTTTAATTTCTGCTTGCTTCCACTTCTCTGGAAATGTGTATTGATTGTATATAATAATCAAACAGACAAAATACGTCATGATAGAGAATTGAGTCTACATGCTATTTAATATGCTTTTTCAAAATATACATGTAGCATATTAAGAATTCTCCAATAATAAAATTCAAAATAGGTTGTACATGTATTTCAGTATTACTATTGTATTATTGTCCTATCTCCAGGGTAGGACTCTACAGGTTTGCACCTATTCGCTAGAACCGGTTGTTAACATTCTAAGCAGTTCAGAAAACAGGTTGTTAGAAGAAATTACTGGCCTAATCCTGTAAGGAAGGCAGGAAGGAAGCATTCTGGTGTTGCTTACAGAAACTGCCTCTCCGTTAATCCTTATTACATTCTTGACAAGACTAGACTTCCTGTCTCCAGAGCTTCTCTGGAGTTTATTTTCCTCCTTTGCTGGTACCTTACTTGTGCAGAATGACCATTCAAAGTTACAATGGCACTGAAAAAAGTGACTTATGACCATTTTTCACACTTATGACTGTTGCAGCATCCCCACAGTCATGAGAGGCCAGGCAAGGATATGCATGTCTCAATGTGAGTGATATTGAGTTGGCCACACCCAGCCAATAACATGACCAACAAGCCATGTCCACCCAGTCATATGACCACCTGCCCACCACCTAAGCCATACCCACAGAACCGGCTGTTAAAAATTTGAATCCCACCCCTGCCTATCCCCATGATTTACAAAGGAGTTGAATAGAGTCAAGAGATGTTTAGAGAGTTATTAGGAGTAGAGGTATAAGTAAATAAATATATAATTTACATTAGAAATTGAGATTCTCATAGAAGCCTTGATTTTAGCAAGACTTTCATTTGTGAATAAAACAAACCCTCTGCTTTGGTAGTTTTTTTCCAATTGATTTTTATGGGCAATGTATTGACTTGCAGTGCCATCTAAATGAAGTCAAAAATCACCAGATTGTTGGACAGAGAATTGTATATGTATTCAGAAAGGGTAATGTTTTCACTGCAATACTCCAGTCTGCCTATTGTGCCAGTTCAGACACTTATATCCTTGCAGGTGCCACAGATTGACTGACTGAGACTAGGCCTTCAGATTTATTTATCTTGCTAAATTGTGCGTAATGCATTTATCTACTGATTACTGAAATCCTCGAATTAAAATTGATAAAAAGTATCAGGGGTTTTTGAGAAAGCATAAAAAGCATCCCAGGTAGTGTTGAAGGAGGAGAAATCTTCAGAGGTCAGTGTCTTGCCAATACTGCTGTGCCACCCCCTGCCATCTGGTCCCGGGGTTAGGGGTCTCCTAGCATAAAGATATGTTGATCATGGGAGGAAAATCCAATGGTTGGGTTCTTAATCCCTGTTTTACCTGCCTACTCTTCTTCTTACCAATCAGTATATTTAATGCTCACCAATGGGCCTCCATGAAGCTGATGATAATGATTTTTAAATCCTGTCCCAAAGGTGCTTTTTCCAAAAGGCAAAGAAGCTGAAACTGAAGAAGTTTCTTGGATGAGAAGTGAAATGTTTTCAAAGAAAAAATCCAAGAAACTCCAGTTGCCTTCTGGAAACAGCTCCTGTCAGATTGAGAAACTCAATTGAGATTTTAAGTATTGGTATTTTTTCCATAAGAACTTTTCCTTTCATGATTCTCAGTCTCTCTTGATGAATCAGTCTACAAAGACAACATGGAGGAAAGACACCTCAACACAGCTGTGTGGATGAACCATTAGGGCACAATTTTGCATTTCAAATTCTAATTATTATGTTGTACAATATATCTGATGCAATGCAATGAAAGTAGATGAGCATGTATAATAATCATTCTATATAATGTATACATTAGGAGGACACAAATAGGTCATCTAGTCCAACTGTCTGCTCATTGTTGGAACCCATTAAACCATCCCTGACAAATGTCTACCCATCACTTCTTTGAAAATGTCCCATAAAGAAATAGGCAAAGGACAAAATATTTCTAAAGCAAAAAATAAATCTGAAGAAAATGCTTATCAAGAATGCTCAGGTTAACCAATCAGCATGAAAGGGACACAGAATAAAAACTTTGATCCCCGCATTACATAATGTAATACGGTTTATGGTTATAATAATTGTTCTTACTACAAACTCAGTTGTAATGAAGTTTGAAATCTCAGTTTTCTCTCATTCCTTTGTATGTACATCAGGTACATAAAGCGCTACTTACATGGTTCAAAATTAATGAAATACAATAGTTATGGAAATGAAGTTTCATTGCTGCTGTAAACAATACGAAGCTTTCTAAATGTAACAATATTTTATTTTTTATTAGGTTTTTTTTCCATCCTGCCTTTATTATAAGTAACACAAGGTACCGAATGTATATAACACTCCTTCCTCCTCCTGTTTTTCTATTTGATGTGAAATGTCTATTTTCTTTAGGGAAAGGTTTATTGGTCCTGCATGGACCCAAATGGGTACAACATAGAAAATTGCTAACTCCAGGTTTCCACTTTAATGTATTAAAGCCATATGTGCCCCTGATTGCAGACTCTACGAAACTGATGTTGGTAAGTGTTAATAATTGATTTATTAAAAGTTTTTCCCTGACTGGTTTACTGGCAGCTAAAATGGTGTGTACCTATGTGTATATTTGTCTGCAGAATTGTGGGGTTGAAGTCTCCCATGTTAAAGTTGCCTCTCTAATGCAATGAGAAACATTGCATTAGAGAATCAGAAACAAAAAGTAATGGATGTCCCAGAAAAATAATTACTTGAGAAAATTGAGAGGTCATTTTCCTATATATTAGAATAGAAACATTTATATAATATACTGTATAATAATTTAGTTTTGCTTGTTTTAAGGGGTCCATCACAACAACATAACAGCAATATTTCATTTTCCTTCTGTTAATTTTAGAATAAATGGGAACAACTGATCATGCAGGAGAAATCGGTGGAACTCTTTGAACATGTGAGCTTGATGACACTTGATAGCATCATGAAATGTGCCTTTGGTTATAACAGCAACTGTCAAATGTACAGGTTGGTATTGCTTTTCTTTTAACTTTGGGTAAAACTTGAGTAACTTTTTGTTATTAACATATTCAATAATGACTTAATGGGATCCAAGTGATCCCATTATAAAACATAGCATCCTTGTATTATGTAACTACTTACCCTCCCACATATATAGAATCACAACTTACACATTTCATGATTGTCCTCTTTATTTAATATGCATCAGTTGCTCTTCTTTTGGAGTCAAATAAAAATTGCAGTTAAGTCCCCCGATGAACCAATTTTTGCTTCATTGTTTGTATATCTTATACATCATTTCAATGCATTGAGTTATCAAGGTTTAGAGAGTTAGTTTGGTATAGTGGTTAAGGCAGGGGTGTCAAACTTGTATTGTCATGGAGGTGTCATGTGATAAATCGGAACTTTTTTCCCCTTCACTAAACCAGGCAGGGGCGGGGCCAGCACGTGACACATCTGGCCTACAGGCTGTGAGTTTGACACCTCTGGGTTAAGACATCAGGCTTCAAACCAGGAGAATGAGTTCTAGTCTAATGTCTTCAGCACAAATTCAGTTTGGATGGCCTTGGGCCACTCATTTCATCTTAACGCTAGGAAGTAGGCAATGGTAAACCATCTCAAAAAAAATCTTGCCTAGGAAAGTGCAGGGTCTTGTCCAGGCAGTCGTCAGGCTTAAAGGCACATTTACACATAATCAAATGTTTTGCAACCAAGGACTGATTGCCTATAATTTTTGGCTGATGAGGCTTCAAGGGGGCAAAATAATAATGTCATGCGAGTAGCCAGAATTACTTTTCCAACATATGTCTTTGGCGGAGGATGGGAGAGGATATTTTTTAAAAATAGGATGAGGTGACCATTATGATACAGTAAGCATAGTAAGAAACTTAACAAACCTTGTTTCTTTTCTATTCTACCCCCGTTTTCAGAAATCAGTGGAAAATTATGCCTTCAGGGCTCAGTGATTTAGCAATGGACTTCAAAACAGGTTTGACATTTATTTGCAGCCTGTGGTACAGAGTAATCACCCCTTGATTTAGGTGGGCTCAATGGCAATGAAGTACCCAGGAAATTTATACTGTATTAGTTAATGAATAATGACAATTGCTTTTAAATAACATTCCTGAAGTACTGTATTAATAGATGTACCTTGTGTTATCTATTATACATTACAGCATTATTATCAATGGTGTGCTGTATCCCACTTGTATTGGCTCATGAGAACTAATTGTTAAATTTCTGGAATTTTGTGATATGGTTGAGATAGAGCAGTACAGCATTTAGTAGAATATTCAGTGGCTAGTTGCAAGATGGCAGCAACAGAACTGGTTGTGAAATATTTACCGCTATTGTCCAGAAAGCTGAATGAAAGCTTTAATGACATAAAATAAATGCAATGGTTTATGATGTAATTTTATGTAAAATCAGAAGTAAGCTTAACTGAATGGTTTCAAAACATGCAGGCCTCGACTTACAACAGTTCATTTAGTGACCGTTTGAAATTACAATGGCACTGAAAAAAGTCACTAATGACCATTTTCACACTTACTTTCATTGCAGCTTCCCCACTGTCATGTGATCAAAATTCAGAGCTTGGTAATTGGATCCTATTTATGACAGTTGCATGGGGTCATGGGCTCACCTTTTGTGACTTTCTGACAAGCAAGGACAATGGGGAAGCCAGATTCACTTCACAAACTTATTGCTAACTTAATACCTGCACTGATTCACTTAACAACTGTGGCAAGAAATGTCATAAATGTCACCTAACAAACGTCTTGCTTTGCAACATAAATTTTGGGTTTTATTTTGGTCATAAATCAAGGACTACCTGTACTATTGTTTGAAGACTATACAGTAGTGAAGTATTCATAGTTAAAATCCTGAATTTATCCTTTGATTTTCTTGTTTTCCTTTAGGGAAAATTCTTACGTTCAAGCTGTCTTTGAGCTTTGCTTCTTGGTACATGACAGGTTGCACCACATTTTTGGTTACAGTGATCTTCTATATTGGTTCAGTCCCCAAGGATTTCAGTTTCGGAAAGCCTGCCAAGTTGCTCACCTTCATACAGGTATTTTTTTTTCCCAATGCTTTGGTTTTGGTTTAGACCCAAAGGAAGGTAAAAATAAAAATAAAATGAACCAAAAAACAAGCAAATCTTAAACAACTGTTTAAGAAGAAATCATGCAGAGTAGGATTTTTGTTCAGTCCATCATCTTAAGTGCTTCTGTGTAATTTATATTTCATTAATATGTTGCCATTTCAGTCTGTGCATTTTTTTTTAATTTTGCAATGTCCTTCAGGAAGACTAGGGAAATCACACAATTGATGCTATTAGAACAAGAAAAATGACTGACATATGTCAACATATGACACATGTTGACATAAGTCAAAAATGACTTAACATACCATACAGTTTTACATTTTCTTACAGTGTAAGGAGCTGCCATGAACAAAGCTTAAAAATTGGAATTGGTGAGCTATTAACACCAAATGTTTCCAATACAGAGAAAGTAATCAAGGAAAGAAAGGAATCTTTGAAGGCTGAACAAGAACTTCAAAAGATCCAGGCAAAGAGACACTTGGATTTTCTTGACATTCTTCTCTGTGCCAAAGTAAGTGAGGAAAAGTGAGTAAAACATTGGTCAGTTAATTATACTAGTCGTGATTATGATTTCTAAGTGATTTTATTGCCAGTAGATTTTATATAATCAAATAAGAACTCTGCAATTCTAATTCACGCTATGAAGTTTCAAAACTCTCAAACATAAGTGACATGAATAATAGAATTATAGATATTTTCCTATTGTTTCACCTGCCTATTATAACCAAAATTTTTAGCCCAATTTATATTCTTTCACTTGTTCTTCTTCCATTTCAAATTTCAACAGAAGTTCATACATCATAGCAATACACCAGTGGTGGGATTCAATTTTTTTTACTACCAGTTCTCTGGGTGTGGCTTGGTAGGCATGGCAGGGGAGGATACTGTAAAATCTCCAGGCAGAGGTGGTATTTGCCGGTTCTTGGAACTACTCAAAATTTCTGCTACCGGTTCTCCAGAACCGGTCAGAATCTTCTGAATCCACCTCTGCAATACATGCATCTCTTTTATGTATAATTTCATTTTAAACTTTGTTTTACCTTTTATTTTTTAAATCCACCAATTGCCTGCACTCTTTAATAGTAAAGAAAAAAACATTCCCATAAAGGTGCAGTTTATCAATTTTTATTCCAATTTATTCAAAAGCACTTTCCTACAAAAAAAACTTCCACTTTATTGTCTTGAAACTTTCTTATATCTGCTTAAGCTTTTTTATTTGAAATTTGTATTAGCTTATCAGAATATAAAATGCAAATAATGAAAATAATTCAAAAAAATGAAAATAATGGAAAACTAATGAATGAAAAAGGGAAAAGAAAAAAAGTTGACCTTTGTTATGTTATGTACAGAATAACCCTTGAGTAACAAGGATATGCACATGGAAATGTTTATGAGTTATTATGAATAATTATTCAGTCACACACAGCTACACTGAACTGAGTTAAAGTTTACTTTAAGAAATAGCACAGCCCAATAAATGGTCCAGGTCATATACATTTAACAGTCCAAAGAATATCCAATTACATAGTCTTCTTACCAGTTGCCTTTGTCATTTACAGCAAACAAATATGTCAAAGTATACGCACAGCGATAGCAACAGAATGTCAGAGATACAGAATGTCAGAGAGAGAGCATGTCAGAGAGAACAAGCTATGATCTCTAGCTCCCTCTCATGGCAATTCACAATACAATCAACCAATTGGAACATAGTACAAATCAATACAGTAACTTTGTCTTAAAGCTACAAACATACATAGTTGGTTTATATATTGCCAACCCAACAACCTTNCAACAACCTTTGATTCTCTTTAGCACAGTAGAAGATGATCACACTACTGCCTCAACTTTTTACTTTTACACAATAATATATATTACTAGCCATGAAAACAAACCTATACAATCAGAAAAAAAAACAAAAACAAAGTTTCATTTTTTTCCACTAGGAGCACAAAATTCAGAAGTGATTTCCAAATGGAAATAAAATTAAATATATTGTTTTCTTTGAGTAAAACAATCAATTTAACTATCTCTACTTTTTCCCCTTCTTCGCTGTAAGAAATAATATATATTTCTGTTTATACCTATTAATCTTTATAAAGTATCATTTCATTTATATTTTAGAACATAATCGATTTGTAATATGTTTGTAGATAATTTTCAAATATGTCTCTTAAAATGTGCTCGACTTCAGCTATCTTCTTAGCTCCTCCAGTGGTCAAATAATTGTTTCCCTAGCCAATCAGAATTCATAAAAATCAGGGAATTTTACTCATAACAAAGCATTCCTGCAATCTACACAAGAGGAACAGCTGTCCAAAGTGCAAGTGGGTTATCTCATGTTCTCTTCTTTATCTAGAAAGACAACACTGGCCTGAATTTGCCATGTAGCAACTAATCTCTACTGCAAAACCATGCCTGTTTTATCAGGGGCACCTAGTCTGCCATAGAATCTTAGCTGGAAGACTGAATCACAAAATACTCTTAAGCCAAAAATGAAACAAAATATATTTATTACTTAGAGTCTTGTATGAACCTGGTGAAAAAAATGAAGTCTTCGATAAAATCTTATCACTAGAAGTTTCTCAATCTTTAGGATGAAAATGGCATTGGATTATCTGATGAAGAGATACGTGCCGAAGTGGACACTTTCATGTTTGAAGGTCATGACACTACAGCTAGTGGGATCTCTTGGCTGCTTTATTGTCTTGCACAAAATCCAGAGCATCAAGAAAGATGTAGAGAGGAGATCAAATCCATTCTGGGAGATCGTGACACAATTGAATGGTAAGTACTGGTATTTTACCAATAGCAAGATTTCCTATCGGTATCAGTATTCACTGGATAGATGTGTGTTACCAGTGAGTGATATTGTAAGTATTGGGCAGTTATAGATGTTAAAAGGGTGCCCACTGGTTGCATTTTGTTAGGTCTTGGGTCTACTGCTGTGATTGTGTTTTTATTATTGAGACGGCATAGAACAGGAGGGTCAAACTGGATTTCTTCGAGGGCCAGATAAGCATTGTAGTTCTCCTCCATGGACTGGCCAGTGGGGAAGAGTAGGGAGATGGGATGGATGCCTCCTGCAGCAACCAGCTGGCCAAAATGGGGCATGGGGAACTGCATGCAGCCCATCTGCACCTGTTTTGGCCAGCAGAGTGTTGCAGGAAGCTGTTCAGGCTGAAAATGGAACATGGGGGGGGTGCATGTGCAACCCCTTGTGCCCCATTTTGGCTGCCAGAGCACTGTGTGCCAGTTCTTTGCTATTTCCAGGCTGGCCCTGCGGGCCAGATTTAAGTAGCCCACAGGCCTTGAGTTTGACACCCCTGGCATAGAATCTCAGTGAAATTATCAGTATGTATACACTAGCATGACAACTACCAATACAGAGGGTCTGTAGGATTGGCTTTAAATAATTTATCTGATCTGCAATTAATCTATTGATGTATTTTGTTTCAACATATTCCAGGGATGATCTTAATAAGATGACTTACTGCACCTTATGCATTAAAGAAAGTCTCCGCCTTTATTCCCCGGTACCTGGAGTGTCCCGAATATTAACCAAACCTGTTACATTTTTTGATGGGAAAACTTTACCTGAAGGTTCAAATAATTTTATTCCACTCTCATATCCATAGATCCTTTTTAGCTTCATGGTTGCAACATATGCCATCATCATACAAATTGTCTCTAAACGATCTTGTTTTTAATTTGGTTGTTTATTATTTAGCTAGGAGTCTCTATTTCAGTTCTATAATACGCAGGCTAGCTTACTAACAAAATTTAAAATAAATTAAAACAACATATACACAATTGAGCCTACCTTTCCTTCCATTGCCTAAAGGTCCAATTATTTATCCAGCAAGAGTGGGGGCAAATTGGGCAGACTTTAGGACTGATTGAAGTGTCTTTACCTGCTAGGAACTGAATTAAGAATAACAGTCACAGAAGACCTGGCAGAAAATTCATATTATTTTTTTGAGAAGAAGCCTTATTCGAAAGATAGTATAGCTGAAGTCACTGAAAGCTACTGAGATATTCAAGTCATTAAATAGAAATTCTGCCTGTCCTTCTACTGGTGTAGGCTATCCAAATGGGTATTCCATTGTATAAATGCTGATATACTACAATCACATTATCTGGAGCTACTGCTTTGGTTCAGAAATGTCATGAAATGTCAAGTTCCTACTATTTGTGTACCATATTGCAGCCATATTGCAATCTAAATTTCCACCAATGAACGGACACAAAACCTCCAGCTCAGAATCCATCAGAGTTTTTATTGCCATCTCATTGCATGCAATCCAACATGATTCCTTTTCCATATTAATTGTTTCACAGGCACCTGGGTTGTGATAAGCATTCATCTTATCCACATGAACCCCAGAATATGGCATAATCCAGAGGTACAGTATTTTTGGTGAGATTGCAATTATTTTCTCCAAAAGAGCCACATTCCTTGGGTTGACTACAACAAAGTTGAGAGTTGTCACAGTATCCTTCTAAATGACATTTAAGATTTATACAAACATAAGTCTATAAAAATAATGCAAAAGGTTCATTTTGCAAAACACTTAGTATTAACACAATAACTCAAATATATATATATATATATTTTAGGTAATGGGCAGATATATTTGTTTTCTGAGGTTTTCGCGAGTATTTGTATGTGGATCTTTGGTTATTCGGGTTTTCTCCCGCGTTGAATTGGAAGTATCTAGGCAACGTTTCGATGAAGTCTCATTCATCATCTTCAGGCTTGTTTCTTCAGCTCTGTGCTTCTCAGAGTAATGTGAGCTTGCAGCCTGCTTCTTCCTTTTAACTGCTCCGGTGGGGCGTCCACATCCCGCCTGACTTGATTGGACGTCGGGGTTTGGCACTCGTGTTTCTGCATTGGTATGTGGGCGGTTGGCTGTGTCTGATTGCGCTGGGGGTGTGGTTCTGTCCTTAGGTGCCGGGTGCCTGGATGTGCTCAGGTCATGTCTTCATTTGTTGGGGGATCTTGAGCTGAGTGAGCTGTTGACATCTGTGTTGTTTGACTTCCGTGTTCCGCTGCGTTCGTGCCACATCTTCATTCGATAGGGCGAAGTCGGTGTCAGTCTTGCTTCCTATGTTATGGGATACTAGCATCGCGGTCTTTGAAGCGATCATAACAAGGTAGTATGGCTTTCCCGTATCTGTTGCCCAAAACACCTGCGCCATCCGTAGGTCGTGTTCTCTCTTCCTGTGTAGGGTGATAAGTCTTATTTTTCTGCGTGGAAGCCTGTGGTGGTAAGTAGCATCTTGCGCTGGCTGGCACTTGCTGGGTTGTGGGTCTGGTGTCATTCTTCATATTTACCGGGTACTCGTTTATTAATGAGGAGCAGGTTTTCCAAATCGGTTTGGTAGGCGGCGAGCTCATCATCGTCTGTTTTATTCATTAGCTCATGTGCAGGCATTTTTCCCTATCTCTATTAGGCTTCTACTTGATTATTGCTGTTGTTGATAGTGTTCAGTTTTGGCCGGATAGTTTCTCTGGTACTTTTTCAAAGCTCCAATATTTCAATGTCCCTGTGGCTTGGAACGGTGTATTGGACCGAGGGAAGAGTACGTTCATTTCTTACTTATTTTTGATTGAGTCTTGTGTTCTTCCAATGCCGTGCCACTACATTACTTCTGTTAGTTTGTACCTATACTGTAGCGATGGCAGGGCAGCCGCACGGTTGCAAGGGGATTTCGGTCATCTCCTTGGTTATTACTAACGTCGATGTTTGTCTTTAGGGTTTTCTCCTAGGTGTGATACTTTTTCTGTCTTGTGCAGAATGCTATGTTTTAATGTGTGTTTATGTTTGGAGGATACTTAGCTATGATTGTCTGTAAGTGCCTTTTATATATGGGAGAGGGGCTTTGCCATTCTCTTGTTCTCTGTCTTGGCTTTGGTTGGGGTTCTTTTTGGATTTAGGTCCGCCGGCTTATCTTCTTTTTGTGGAACTCCACTGCGCCTGCTACAGTACATTAGCCTGTACGAGTGTTGTAGTTTCGGCGCTTTTTTTAAGTGTTGTCGCATGCGGCTTAAGCATTTCTGTTCTGGAGATTGAGCAATGTCTGCCGGCTACGGGAAATTGATCTGTGACTTGGGTGGTGAAGTGTGAGAGTGGCATGTACGATAGCGGCTTTGGTGATGTCGTTTTCTTCTGGTAGATGGTATGTCCTAGGGACCATTAGCGAATTTTTTTGATAGTATCTACAGACCACTCTAGGAAGGGAAGTTGATTCCGTTCGCCCGCTTCGCTGTTTCCATGGTGAATTGATATTTTGGGCGTGGTAGAGCTGTTGTAGGTGTGTGAGGCCGAAAGTTGTTCAATTTCTTCTTTCCCATGTGTTGGCCAGATTATGAGGCGTGTTCTCTACGCTATCTGAGGCCAGAGTATTGGGTCTTGTCGATCAATATTTTCTTAGAGCCGTTTGTTTCAACAGACAAATATGTCGCAGTGTTCCATGCTAGAAGCTTTGCAGCATGACAGGTGAGAGGGAGTGATCCCATGGCGTGCCTCCTTCCTATTTGTTTGTATTTTTTGTCCATGTTGTAGCGTGAAGTATGTCATTGGATAGGCAAGTGGTTTGGTAAGATCTAGGATCGTACTCTGGGGGGGGTTGTATTTGTTTTTGCCATGGCTGTCAAGGCTTCTTTTAATAGGCACTTGGGTGAAGAGGGATATGAATCGAAGCTCACTAGTAGGTCGCTTGGTTGTAGTTTTCGGTTTCTTTATGATCTCAATGAACTGGAATGAGTTTCCTTACCTATGAGTTGATGGATTCCTGCATAGGTCTGTAATTGTTTGGCGAAGAAATTTGGCTAAGTTTTTGTAGAGGTGAGCCTATGCGAGCTGACTATTGGTCGTAGTGGGGTTTTCCTTCTTGTGTATCTTGGGGAGAACATTCAGCTTAGGGCATTCTGGAGATTTTTTTCTCTGGGTATGATTCTTTGCCTGGATTTCTTTGCTGATGGGGGAGGCTTTATTTTGGATCTGGTGGTTTTTCTAGGTAGGTGGGTGGGGTCAGTGTTTAGGGGTTTGTATGTGGGGTCTTTGAAGTAGGTTGATTAACTTGGTTTGGTAGTCAGGTCATGTATTTCATAAACACTGTTGCATTGCTTGTCTGCTGGTAGGATTATTATGCTGGTGTCTTCTTTCAGGTTAAGTAATGCAGTTTGTTCTTCTTGGATAAGTGCTTTTGGTGGTTTGCTAGTGCAGAGGATGTTGGTGATTTCGAGTCTGAATTCTGTTAGCATCATCAGGGTTGGTTTTTGGTCAGGCTGGTTTCAACATCCGCCCTATGATGGTTTCTGTGGGGATGTGGACAACAGCAAAGTTGAATCCTTTCAAGGACATTGGTTTCGGCTTCAGTGGGAGGATCTGTCTGAAGATGTTTGTGCATGTTTGTTTTCCCTGTGCTGGCTGTGAGGGGGGAGGAAGTTTGTTTCTGGTTTGTTGTAGTTTTTCTGAGTTGTTGGCTATGTGTGTCTGTCTTGAAGGTGGGCCTGTTGTTTCAGCTCTCCAGACAGCAAGTTGTTTTGGATTTGTCCCCAAAGAAGGGGTGAATCTTGTTGCTTAGTCTGAGGTGAAGTGTGAGAATCTTTGTTGATTTGGTCTGGAGGAATGGCCCTTATTGAAATATTTGTTTTTTTAAGCTTCGCAGGAACTTAACATGTGTGCTGTTTAGCTTCTCTTCGGGTATAATCAGTCATTGTATGCTGATTAAAGTTTGTAGGAAAACGTTTCAACAGAATCCCATCTGCCATCATGCAGGCTGCTGTATGGATGTGGTCTCACAGCTCCTGGTTTCAAATCGAGGCTGCGTCCATTCTGATTGGCTAGGAGCCTGGGTCTGTGTTCATTGGACTTGGAGTTTGATTGATTGGTGTTTTCTGTTTCTTTCTGTCTGTTTGTGCTTTGATTGGTGGCAACACTCTGTTCTTGTGATGGGGCATTTCAGTGCAGCTTTGGCTTCATGTGAAAGGATGGCTGCATTCGTTGCAAGCTAGGTTTCACATGGGTGCCTGTGGGGGTGTTTTGAGTTGAGGCATCAGAGGAGTCTGTCTTGTGCTCAGGTGTTGTGTCTGTTTGTGGTGTGAGATCTTTCTATTTGAGAGTGCAGGTTCCAAATGATTGGACTGAGAAGCACAGAGCTGAAGAAACACAGCCTGAAGATGAATGAATAGAACTTCATCGAAATGTTGCCTAGATACTTCCAATTCTACGCAGGAGAAAACCCGAATAACCAAAGATCCACATACAAATACTCCCGAAAACCTCAGAAAACAAATATATATATATGTTACAGTCTGTAGCATTTCCAGATACAGATTGAAAAATCTCCTGCTTGACTACACTGAACATGTTGGACTGCTGATCTGGCTCAGTTTAAGAAAGCTTTGTAATGTGTTCAAAGACCAGCTAAAGTGATTCTAATTTTCTCTTTTTATGGCACTTGATAGACATAATAAATAAAATGACCAGGATATTTCTTTTGTAACCACCTACTGAAACAACCTCTTTCTTGTTTTTAGGTGTTTGACCCAATGAGATTTTCTCCTGAGAACTTATCCAGCCGACATTCTCATGCTTTTATTCCATTCGCTGCTGGGCCAAGGTGAGTTTATATTGTATACATGTAAGCATATTAACTAGATCCAAAATGTCTTTGTCCATGTCTTGCCAAAACTGAGCTAAACACAATGAAGCGAAGATCTTATTCCTTATGAGCAGTGAACAAAATCAGCTGGTGCTGATATAAGTGTTCCTTCATTAGAATTTTTGGTTCTAAGGACATGTTTTGATATTTATTACTAAAGCAGAAAAAGAAAAGTGGGTATAAAAAGGATATAAAAAGGTGAGCATATTTGGAGGCCTTTCTAGATGGTAGCAGTAAGCGTCTTCTCCTTTTTAGATTTATTGTTTTCATTGCCTTTGCTGATAGAATAAATTGTAGTAGAAAAAGTAATACTCATTGCAGGGTATTTCATTCTCCCTTTTATTATTGGCAGAATTTCTCAGAATATCAATCCAAAGGGTTTCTAGACCTTTAAAAAATGGGAAAAGAAACCTATAAGCTGTATGTAGAAGACCACAGCATCTTGCCAGAAGCATTTTAGAATGTTGCTATCATGCCTAGTACAGGGGTGGGATTCTACTAGTTTGCACCTATTCTCTAGAACTGGTTGTTAACATTCTAAGCAGTTCGGAGAACCAGTTGTTAGAAGAAACTACTGGCCTAATCCTGTAAGGAAGGCAGGAAGGAAGCATTCTGGTGTTGCTTACAGAAACTGCCTCTCTGTTAACCCTTATTACATTTTTGGCAGGACTAGACTTCCTTTCTCAGGAACATCTCTGGATTTTTGCCCACTTCCTTTGCTGGTACTTTGCTTCTGTGGAGTGACCATTCAAAGTTACAATGGCACTGAAAAAGTGACTTATGACCATTTTTCACACTTATGACTGTTGCAGCATCCCCACAGTCATGAGAGGCCAGGCGAGGAGATGCGTGCCTCAATGTGACTGATATTGAGTTGGTCACGCCCAGCCAATAACATGACCACCAAGCCACATCCACCCAGTCACATGACTACCAAGCCATTCCCACCAACTAAGGCACACCCAGAGAACCGGTTGTTGAAAAATTTGAATCCCACTCCTTGCCTAGTAGTATATTTCAAAGAACACTTTGGGCAAGATAAATTAACAGTCAGAGAATTTGGGGAGTTGAGAGTCCTCGGACAGCTGTAAGATACCAGTTTAGGGTTGTGCCAGAGAAGGTTAGGAATTTGGGAATTAATTTCCAGATAGATGCACCATTTATAACAAACTTTCTTGTCCTTTTAGAAACTGCATTGGACAACAGTTTGCCATGAATGAGATGAAAGTGGTTCTTGCTATGACTTTGCTTCGATTTGAATTGTCACTTGATTTGTCAAAGCCTCTGCCTGTTCCAGTGCCTGTGATTGTCTTGCGTTCTGACAAAGGAATTCATCTTTGCTTGAAGAAACTGGGGTGAATCTATAATCAAAAGTGGAAATAATTCATGTGGGGAGCAGTGTAGGGCTTCTATAGAATTTTCTCATCCAGCCAGGTGCTCTGTACATGTTTTGAAATTATAATTCTCAGAATACTTTTGTTGCTCTTCAAAAAATATTGAGACTTTAATCATGGTGACGAGGACTTAAAATACTAATACGACTGGGGACTGCTAATTTACTGAAAATGAGAAGGAGAATGTAGAAATTATAGAATGATATTTGCAAATAATTACCAATAATTACTGCCTTTGATTGCTTTCAGCAGAGAAATACTCCTTCATTTATTTCTTCTCATGTGATAAGCAGCAGTGTATGGCCTTTCTTGATGTAGGTCAGTTATTTTAGTCACACATATTGTTAGAGTAATTTTGCTCCAAGTTGGGCTTGGAAGCCTAGACAGAAGCCAGAATATCTGCCTCTGGGATTCTAATACTATTATGTAAAATATGATCACAGTATTTGATTATCAAAAAGAAAATCCGTTTGTAACTAAAGTCACATGCTTTGTCCATACTGGATATTATTAAATTGATTGTACTCAAACCACAATTTTCCATACGATCTTTGAATGAAATATGAAGAGCATGACAACAGCAGATATGGAAAATTTGATTCAGTGGTAAGTAAAATTTTCTTTGACCTCAGGACACAGAATCATAGAGTAACAGAGTTGGAAAGGGACCTTGGAGGTCACTATCGGGCAGGGGAGCCTATTTCAAATATTAGCCTCCACCTAGGATTGAACTCATAGCCTCCTGCTTGCTAGGCAAATACTCCACCTTTAGGCCACTGAAGAACTAATTGCAGCTTCTCCTTGCCTTCCTCCTTCAAAGTCCATATGTCCCAGGTAAACCAGACAGGAAATGCAACAAGATGAACTAATTCTACTTTATTGTAAGGCTTCTTTAACAGAATCTTGTATGTCTATAAGTATAAATTTTTCATTACCTTTTTTAACTGTTTGATCCACTTAGTCTTTGCTAAATTTCTCTGAACCTTAAGTCACTGGGAGCAGAGCAGGGTTCCTGCCTCTCTTGTCCAACTGTTTCCTAGGCAGTGCTAGATGCTAAGGAGCAAAGTGCTTATGTAGGCCTCTTGGCTATTGGCATGATCTCATTTCCTGTATCTTGGTGAAGGTGGAAAGTCCCAGAATTCCTGGACTTATAGGTGACCTTTTTACTACCATCACCGTTATTACTACCATCACCATTTTACTACCATCACCACTATTCCTAAGGATTGGTTAGGAGGTTGTACCAATATGGTTGAGAGGTTTCACCCATGTGAGATCTATTCTCGAATCCAGATGCTGTATCTATGTTGCCTTTGTCTTCTTGTAAAAACCCTATAAATGTAATAAACACTGCCCAGGCAGTCAGACATCTTGGCACCCTGCACAATGACTGGTCTTTGATCACTACATTTTACTTTCCATCCTACTGACTTACGGGAAGGAAAATAACTAAATTAACTGAATTATTGATCAGCACAGTTTCTGAGTTGTTTTGGTGGAACAAGCTTCTTTTTTCAGTAGAACAAGGTGACTTATAACAGAGCTTATAGATCCTTGACTGCCCTGATGTGACTCCAACAGCATAAAGCTATCATTAGTGGATTTGTCTACTGTTGTAACTGAGGTGTCCAGGACTGGATTTTCTCCATTTGTGCAAAGAGAGGTTCACAGACAAAAAGATGGTTACTTCCAGGGGTGGGTTTCTACCAGTTCTGTCCACCTCTGTAGAACTGGTAGCTCTGAAGAGCAGCAGACATAGAACTGGTTCTATGATGTTTTTACCACCTGGGTTCTTACCTTTATTTCATGATTTTTCAACTTCAGCTGCCGAACAAGGCACAGGGCTGTTTCAAAGGTTGCTTCTCTGCACGCAGCGTGCTGATGACGATTTACAGGTGCATGGCTCACAGCATGCAGGGAAGCACATCATAAATCACCGAACCTCGTAAATCACTGAACCAATAGTTCACCTTGTCATATTCCATCCCTGGTTACTTCTATGGCAACTGGAATGGTGTCTTGTTTGAGGAACCACTCAAATGATCTAGGAACATCTTATGTTCTATGGAGATTTGTGGAAAATCTGGTAGCTCCCACAGAAGTTCAGAAATCTCAAACTTTAAAGTTGGGGTTTTCAATAAATATCTACAATCACCTTTCTTTATGACTTCCAGGTTCCTTCTTCTCTCTTACATTTTGCATTTAAAATATTTATATGCAAATACTGTAGTTATGACATACTGCACATTTCAATAACGTGCAGACCATCTTTATTTCCAAGAACATTTTTTGGTATAAAATATACTTATTAGATTTAGACCCTGACTCCAAAATGTCTCTGGGAGCTTGGGAGGCTCACAATTTAAAACAATATATTATATACAGAATGAGATATACAAAACAATCAATTTGCACCTGGGCAGCTCTAAATGCAGATTCTCTAAATGCAAAATCCCTCCAGCAAGGCCTAGGAAAACTTCTGGCTTGCTATCAGGTAGGAGGCACAAGGATCTGTTTAGGATCCTAAGTAGGGTAACTCAAGCACACCCCTTTTATTATTCCAAACCCATACATTTGGGAAGTCTCCTAGATGTTCTAGAAACATACCTTACTTCTTATACAGGGAGTCCTCAACTTATGTCCACAACTGAGCCCAACATTTCTGTTCTGAAGTGAGACATTTGTTAAGTGAGTTTTGCCCCATTTTACGACTTTTCCTGCCACAGTTGCTAAGTGAATCATTGCAGTTAATAAGTTAGTAATCCAGTTGTTAAGTGAATCTGGCTTCCCCACTGACTTTGCTTGTCAGAAGGTCACGAAGGGTAGATCACATGACCCCTGGACACTGCAATGGTCACAAAAATCAATCAGTTGCCAAGCATCTGAATTTTGATCATGTGATCATGGGGATGCTGCAAAGGTTGTAATTGTGAAAAATGGTCATAAGTCACTTTTTTCAGTGCTTTGAACTTTTTCAGTGCTTTGTAACTTTGAACAGTCATGAAATGAACTGTTGTAAGTTGAGAGCTACCTCTATGTGCAACAGGAAACATGACTTCGCACCACTCTTTGCCCATCTTTTGCTTTGTCGACACACTTCTATACTGGACTTCTTGTGAATGCCATACACTTTGCATGATATCTAAGACTTCTGTTCAAAAAAGAATTACGACCAAGCCATAAAGTTTAGCCTTGCTGATTAAAATAAAGAGTACTCTATGGGTAATCCTACACAGCAGCCTTCATGCTGTTTGTCTCCCAGACTGAAACAAACTGGAAATGAATCCAGTTTAAGAAAATGCTGTCTGTAGTAACTATGTGGCATTCATATGTTTGCAACTTTGTATCATTGCAACTATATATTGTTCAGGCATTTGATACATTGTATCACTCACGTATAATCATTGAGCTTCTGTCTCCTCAGTGACCTTTTGCAGGACACGTACAGGGACAAGGAGTTAAACATCTGTAGAAATAGCTTACTTACATTGTAATTAGTTTGTTTAGCATGCAGCTTTGTAAAGCAGGAATATCCTGATTGAATTGTAATCTTGCGATCCTGTCTGACCTGGAATTTTGCCTTATCTGAGCTAATTAAAATCATGTGTATTTTGTCTGACCTGGGCTTGACCTAGGCTCTGTATAAACAATCACCTCCTTTTGACTGAGCATAATAAAAGAGTCAGTACCCAGACGTTCTGGGCACACTCATCCCGAGAAACTTCGTCTCCTGTCGTTTCTTTCTCCTTTCGCTCCCTATCATGAGGTGCCCATCTAATGCGGGATAGCAGATACCACAGCTGTCTGTGTTTCAATCACTCCTCAGCTTTGAGAAGGATGCTAGTCAGGTATTATGCCTAGAGAGTGGTTACTACAATCCCTGATTAGTAGATTTCGCTCCTCTGATTCTCTCCCTTGTGTTGAGAAAGCAATTCCCTTTCCTTTCTAAGGGTCTTTGGGGCCACATGGTTTTCACAGGTGCAACTTTCGGTAAGCTGCCATCTGATGAGTTCCTACTTTGTATCTTCCAGTCTCGTATGTCCACCAGAAAATGTATATTAAAAAAAGAAAAATACCCTACATTTTAATTAGTTCTCCTGTTACTAGGGCTAAAAATGGGAATTTGCAGAACTTCTGACAGTTCCACCTGATTTGAGGTTGAAGCTGTGAGAGTCTGAGGCTATAACAATAGAGTCTGGTAGGCCATTCCAGGCATTAACCACTCTGCTGCTGAAGTCATATTTTCTGCACTCGAGTTTGAAGCAGTTTACCTTGAGTTGTATCGATTGTTTGCCTGTGTATTATTGTGGTTGAAGCTGAAGAAGTCATTGACAGGCAAGACATTGCAGCAGACAATTTTGTGTACTATGCTTAGATTGGACTGCAGGTGGAGGAGTTCCAGATTGTCCAAGCCCAAAATTTCAAGTCTGGAGACATAGGGAATTTTATTGTGAGTAGAGAAGTGGAGTACTTTTCTCAAGAAAAACTTCTGAACCCGCTAAATCGTGTTAATGTCCAATATACAGTGTGGGTTCCAGGCAGACGAGCTGTATTCAAGAATTGATCTGGCAAAGGTTTTGTATCCTCTAGTTAACAATTCAATGTTACTAGATAAGCAGTTTCGCAAAATAAGGTTAACAACTCTTAATGCCTTTTTGGCAATGCTGTTACAGTGAGCTCTGGGGGTTAGATTGTTTGAGATAAGTATTCCTAGGTCCTTGATCTATGAGATCGTTTCTGCCTAATTTGTATTTGGTATTCTGATTTTTATTGCCAGTGTGTAGGACAGAGCATTTGTTAGTTGAAATTTGGAGTTGCCAAATTCTGAGATAGGGGAACTCCATGACTCCATGACAGTTAGGCTGTGATGCATTCATATGACAAATAGTGAAGGCAGAGTTTTTAAGAATTCACAAGGAATTAAAGTTAAAAATGAGAATTGTTTTGGGCGAAGTGGAGAGATTTATTATGATATGTATACAGACAGGAGGTTGTACAACTTGCCTCATGGTGTTACCAGAACAATCTGGAATTGAACACACTCAAAACCGTAGAAATGGTGGTAGACTCAGAAGAAACCCTCCCATACTACTACCTCTTACAATACAAGACAACACAGTATCAACAGTAGAGACCTTCAAATTTCTAAGGTCTACAATATCACATGACTACAAATGGACACCTTAAATAAAAACATCATCAAAAAGCAACAGCACACAAAGAATGTTCTTTCTGCGCAACAGAAAGCTCAAACTGCCTAGGCTGGCTGATTCCGTTTCTACATCATGAATTATTGAGTCTGTCATTGCATCTCGTTGACGCCTAGTTTGGTTCTTATATTTCCAACAGGACAGACACAGATTTCAGAGGATATTTGGACTGCAGAAAAAACAATCTACTAACCACTCCCTCCTATCGAAGACCTGTATATCTGCACAAGTTAAAAGAGAGGGTGTGAAAATATTACAGACCTCACATCCGACATAAACTGTTTTTAACTCCTTTCTCAAAAAATGCTATCGGCCTGATCACCAGAAACTAAACAAAGAACAGTTTTCTCTGAATCTATCACTCTGCTAAACAAATAGATTCCCTCCAACTACCCAAATTTACAGAATCTGCACTACTTTACTGTTAATCTTCTCATACTCCTGTATCACGGCCCATCTCCTCACTTGTGAACTGTATGACTGTAACTTTGTCGCTTGTATCCTTACGATCTATA
The DNA here is from genome assembly GCA_004320025.1 of Laticauda laticaudata. Taxonomy (NCBI): domain Eukaryota; kingdom Metazoa; phylum Chordata; class Lepidosauria; order Squamata; family Elapidae; genus Laticauda; species Laticauda laticaudata. Next base: position 21,734 of record BHFT01011177.1, read on the forward strand.
TTGACTGTTTCCTAGTATGATTTGATTGCTTATTATACCCTATGAGTATTATTAAGTGCTGTACCTTATGATTCTTGACTCTTGACGAATGTATCTTTTCTTTTATGTATTCTGAGACCATTTGCACCAAGACAAATTCCTTGTGTGTCCAATCACACTTGGCCAAGAAAGAATTCTAATCTAATGTAATGATTTATAAGACTGCAGCATGCGTCATGCTTCTGGTGGGTTTGCATGGTTTCTAATGCCCCATCTTCGTCTTACTGCCTTCTTGGTATCAACTCCTGCAATAATTTTTCATATCAGTTGAGTTTCTTTAAAATGAGGTGTATTCCATTTTCAGATTTGAGGACAACCCTGGGGGATTGGAATCAGAGTTTTTTCTGGGTCGGGTATTAATTCAAAGCGAAGCAGTATCAGAGCAAGTGCTATTTTTAGTTCATTCATGGCAAATTGCTGTCCGATGCAATTCCTAACAAGAAAAGAAAGAAAAAAAGCCCTTGTGTTATACTCAATATAAAAAGAGGATGGTTGACATTCAGAACAAGGTAGGGTGAGTTTTGTTTTTTCCTACTCAGTTACATATCAGTTAGTAAGCATGCAAAATAAATGCGTGTTCTGACAAGTGCAAATATTTATAGGTATCTTAAAAACTGAACAGGTGAGGACAATGTACTGAATCAATTAAATCAGGGTATGAATCAGAGATGGTGTTCAGCAGGTTCTGACAAGTTGTGGAGAACCAGTAGCGGAAATTTTGAGTAGTTCAGAGAAATACCACCTGTGACTGGCCCTGCCCCCTTCTATTCTCTGCCTCCCAAGTCCCAGCTGATCGGCTTGGTCTTCTTTTGTTGTCCTGCACAGGAGAATGGAGCTGGAAAGCAGGTTAGTGGGGTGGGGAGGGAATGGGATTTTGCAGTATATTTCACACCAAGCCATGCCCACCAAGCCATGTCCACAGAACTGGTAATAAAATTTTTTGAATCCCACCACTGGTGTGAATGCATGAAATATTTCAATGGAAGCACTTAGTCTGCAGGGCCTGCATTTAATTGGTAACTAAGCAGGAAAGCACCATTGGAAATTATAATCAGGGACTGAGTAGCATAGTTCAATTGTGCCCAGTTTTCACCTTTGGCTGGGCTTTTCTATCTGGAAAAGGTTTTAAATACAGTGTAGGGTGTTAAAATATACAACTACAGGTACAGGGTTTTCTTTCTAACTAGGAAAACATTTTCACATTTAAGAAAAACAGCTGTGTCAGTTGCACAGCTTTGGCGGGGGTGGGCGAGAGGGGAGCATGATTACCTTTCTCCGTTAACATATCAGCCTGTCATTCTTAGCTGTTAAGAACAATTCATAAGACTCTAAAAAGACATCAAATAACATGCTTGGGATTGGCATAGAGCAGCATTTTTAACCCTTGGCAACTTGTGTGGACTTCAACTTTCAGAATTTGCATCCAGCTGTCCAAACAAGTTGCCAAGGAAGAGAACACTACAGGGATGTTCATTTTAAAACCAATGGTCTAACAAATAGACAGTGGACACCTTGATCCAACTGCAAAAGGAATAAATGCATGAGAATGTCTTTTGGAAGCGTTCTCTGGTTAAAACCTCATAGGATCATACTCCTGGAATAAGAAAAAAAAATGAAAATGGGTGGGAGGTGAATCTGCTATGCTTACAACCCTTGTGCTATTATAAAGCTATTGAAGCATCTCAGAATCACTTTACACTTTGCTCTGAACATATAGTGAGTCAATACAATGTCCTAAAGTTGATAAATGGGGATTATCTCCACTATAGAGAATCTGTGTACTTATACAAGTCTCGATAAAGTGTGACAAATTTTATTTACAACAGTCAGTCCCCTTTATCACTGTTATCATTTGGTGGGGGGAAAAAAACTACTTACCAAAGGCTCTGGCCAAATGCTGGGGTTTTTATGAAGAGAATGAATGTCAACTGCAACTATAATGTCTATAAACCACAGAACCAAAGAAGACAGCAATTAAAATATTGTCAGTGGTTGAAACAAGATCACAAGACATGACGAGAAGAATTCTGCAGCCTGTTTATGCAGCCAGAGAAGTTTGCCATTTACATTTTTCAAAGAAAATGTTCATAGACACTGTTAAGCAAACTGCTTAAATTTTTATTAATTTATTATCTGTGCAATGGATTTCTCTTGTGTTGTGATAAATACATAATCCTACATATAAAAGTATAAACACCTACACATTCAATAACTAGTTTGAAGATGAAAAAGAATTTCATATTTGACAACAGGAAGAGGGGTGGTCCTGATCCCAGTTAAGTATCCAAATCACTCTTAACTATATCCAAATTCATTCCAGATACAACTGGGCAATACTTTATCTTGGCCTTTGGTATAACTGTGATGTTACCATTACACAGTCTATTACGCAGGGTCTAAGTATTCTGTAGAAAAGAAACCCAGATAATGTTGTATTATCAGATCCATAACTATGTAACAGTGAAAAATCAAAGTCAAGTGCTAGAACATCCATACAGTTACTTGGCAACAATATAGTCATGGTTTGTCACTCACTGTCTTGTTCTAAGATGTTTTATCAAGGCCCCAAATTAAATTACAGCCCAAAATTTCCCAATAATCTCTCATCCAAGATTTTACTTTGCTTAGCTTTATAGAAATCAGGCAAGGGTGCTTTGACTTGGCAGTTTGCTTTGCAAGCTTCCAATTAGTAAATATCTAATGCCTGAACAATTGACTTAAGTTTTTGGAAAAAGATCCTACAATTTCAATTAATTCAGATGGTTGACGTTAGCATTTTAATAATTCTGTTATAATGGCAATTGCTTACTCTCACTAGAGTAACTTTTCAGATAGATGTACTATCAGTATAATTTTATAGACATAATGCAATGTTTAATGTATATAATTTCAGAAATCTTGGTGCAAGTTTGGAGTATTTTGGTGAGGTTTAAATAAGCAATCAGAATAGAGCTGAAAGGGACCTTTGAGGTCTTCTAGTCCAACCTCCTGCTCAGCCAGGAGATCCTATCCCATTTCAGGCATGTGACTGTCCAGTCTTTTCTTAAAAACTTCCAGTGATGGAGCACCCACAACTTCTGATGGCAAGCTGTTTCACTGGTTAATTGTTCTTACTGTTAGGAGGTTTATCTTTAATTCCAAGTTGCTTCTCTCCTCCAGTTCCATTGTTTCCATTGTTTCTTGTCCTGCCCTCTGGTGTTTTGAAAAATAAGTTGACCCCCCCTCCTCTTTGTGGCACCCTCTCAAATACTGGAATACTGCTATCATGTCGCCCTAGACCTTCTTTTCTACAGACTTGCCAAACCCAAACCCTGCAACTGTTCTTCATATGGTTTTGTCTCCAGGCCTTTAATCATCTTAGTTGCTCTTCTCTGCACTTTTTTTTCCCCCAAAGATTACACTCAAGTGAATTCTAAATATTAACTATCAGGCTGCTTTGCATTGTACTACAGTATACAGTATGAATGAATTAAAATGTCTTAACTGTATCTCCTAGAAAGCAAAGGGAATGACTGGAATGGAGGATTTCACCCAAATCAGAGTGTGTCAAACATTTTATTGTTATTAGTGTGATTTTACCCTTTTCCAGCTGCATTTAAATTCAAAGCTTAGATGTTATCCAACATTGAGCAGCACAAAATGGAATGAAAGTAACATTTTGTTTTTAATAAAGAAATTGCAAACCTTCAGGCAAAGTGTGTCCGTCAAAGAAACTAATAGGTTTGCTGAGCTTTCGGGACACCATTGGAACCGGAGAGTATACACGGAGACTCTCTTTTATGCACATTGTGGAATAGGTCATCTTACCAAGATCATCCCTGAAAGTTATAAAGAAAATCAATTAACCTTTCTATTAGTGAAATGCTATTAGTGAAATGCTCGTGAAATTTGTGAAAGGCTAGGTGCCAAAGGAGGGTATCGGCTAGAACTAAATCAAGCAATTTTATTATTTACTTACACTTAACATTGTCTCCAATGTGTGTGGTATCACCTTTTTAATTCCACTTGTGAAATTGCCTTCATCTCATCCCCAGGGCATGAATGAGACAAGCTTAACTTATTCTTCACTGCAATGATGTAAAGTAGTATTCCCCCCTCCCCTCCCTCCCCCATCATTCTACACAATCCAAGGGAAGCTTCAAGGTGCACAAAAGGTATTAGGCTTTGTCTTCTGGTAGGTAACTGCAAGGAGTAGAAGCAGGAATTAACAATGAAGATAGTGCTTTCATAGATTAACATAGTTGGAAGGGACCTTGGAGGTCATCTAGTCCAACCTGCTGCTCGAGCAGGAGAGTCTATTCCAACTATTAGCCTCTACCTAGGATCGAACTCACAGCCTACTGATTGCTTTGAGGCAAGAGCTCCACCTCTAGGCCTCCGGAGCTGAATCCTTTCCATTCTAGCATAGTTTTCTGCTGATTCAAGGATGAGTATATAGTGCTTCAACTCAGTATTGGGCAAAGCCGTTTAGCTTTGGATGGCTAAGGTCATAAGGCAGAAGATCAATGTTTCAAACCAGTTTCTCCAGAATCCGTTTGAGTGCTCACCCCCCACCTCTACCTCCTGGTAGTTCCTGCTATCATCAACTATCTTCCCAGGGCATCTAGTCTGATCTGGTGAGAGAAAGATATGGCCTACACAACCCAACCTGCCTTTCTAGAAACTAAAAGGTCAAACTAATTTTTATACGGCCACTCCTTAGAAGAATAACATAAAGCTAGAGGATTCTGTCCTTCCTTGGGAGAATGGAAGATGAACCAGTCTCACTGCAGAAAATAAGGAAGATGACCTTGATGGAAGTATATAAATGTTGCCCAGGGAAAAGGGGCTAAAGTATTTTGTTTTAAGTGCAGGATGTCCAGATAATGTTTAAAAGAGGATCCGACACCCACCTAATTCACTGAACTGTAAGGAGGAGGGAAAGGTGCAATGCAATGTTTGAACTTCTGAATGTTTTAAATTTAAAATTTCTAATTTAATATGTTTGTCTGAAACATATTCTCTTTGAATCATAACCACATAATTATGATTGTGTTATGTTTTGTGCCCAGGTATCATACAGTATCCAATTGTTTTCATCTTTTCTATAAATCTTATAATATTAGATATAAATGATTTGGTGTATAAAATCAGTATGCAAATTGACCTGCTGCTTAATATTTAAGAAGAACTATATGTACCAAGCCTTTTATTTTCTTTCAAGAACAATGGTCTCTGAACTCTAAGCTACTAATAGTCTTTAGATTACTTATTTTTTTCATTGCAAAAAGTAGGATTGGGAGTTTTAATTGAGGATGAACAAGTAGATGGGTAATTTTCCTCTTTACAATCCCCTCCTTCAGCTGTTCTTCCACCTGTAAGTTTAAAGAAACAGGGTGCAGAAGAAGTTTTGCAGTACACAAACAGCAAGAGGTAGCAGAATCCTTCCTAATCCTAACCCTGCAATAGAGTTAATAGTGCCTCTTGTAGCACATTTCCTTAGATAATGATTGCAC
>BHFT01011178.1:0-10922 GCA_004320025.1 Laticauda laticaudata
TAGCGTTTTCCAACGGATGGCAAGCTTTTTTAAACATTTTACATCCTCTTTGCATCCGTAAGTGCAGTGGGACCAGGGCTTAACTGGGTCACTGTTTCTCAGCCTCAACAACTTTGCTTGGACTTCAATTCCCAGAATTCCCTTAGCCACACCTCTCTCTCTCTCTCTCTCTCTCTCCCTCTCTCTCTCTCTTTCTCTTTCTCTCTCTCTCTCTCTCTGTGTATGTGTAAAGAGAAAGGTAAAGAACAGAGACTGTTCTGAATTCATCCCTACTGACACCCCTGGGTTCAGTTATTCTACCTAACCTGCTATGTATTACATCTGAAGTCTTTTTTATTACAGCAAGTGAAGGATGGAGCATATTCATTTATTTGATTTTTTTTAAAGAAAAAAGAACACCTTTCGTGTTCTTTTGGGTACCAAAAACATCCCAAAGTACAAAAAAGAAATTTTAAAGTGAGCTGAGGTTAACCACTGTTGCAATGAACCAAAAACAAGAGGACCGCTTCAGATATAATTCAAATAAAAGAAAGAGAAATGGAACAGAATACCAATTATTCAATGGAGATGGCAAAGAATATCAAATGAGCAGTAAACAGCAGAAATACTCAGCTCCTATTCTGGCATTAGATTTATTTATGAAAAGCATTTATTAATTAAATTTGTATTTCTCTGATAAGAAGAAATGACTTATACTAGACAATGGTGAAGAATAGATTAAAAGAGCAGAATTTCACACTCAGCTTAATAAAAACTCAGAAAACTTTAACCTGTGGAATACAGAAGCAGTTTTCCAGTTCCTGTGGAGATATCATGGAAAATAAATCAAAGATATATTCTTCATCTTTCCAGAATGTAGCAGCTGGAGCGGTAGTCATAAGCTCCAAGAAGCCAAACTAAGGTTTAAAGTTCTGAACAACTAAGTAACATCAGTTTGCTGGTAGAATCAGTTTAGTTTTCTGTTATTTATTTATTAAACAAATTTATATGGCTGCTTAACTCATATACAGATGACTCCAGGCAGCTTAATATTAAAAAAAAATCCACAATATAAAAACCCCATCTCATGGTGGCGGCAGCAACACAATCAAATCAACCACTTGATTAGACTGATCTCCATTCATAGTACCCAGGTCCATTGGAAAATCCACATCTTCAGGGCCTTTTGGAAAAGCAACAAGATGGGAGCCAACTGTATCTCCAAAGGAATGATGTTCCTTGGAGAAGGGCCCAACACCAAGAAGGCCCTTTTTTGTGGCACCACCAGAGGTACATCCCTAATAGATGGGACTTGCAACATATCTCACTATCCTGTCCTGCTGGGCTGGGTGGATGTAGTGGGGGAGATGGTACTTCAAATAGTTGTCCAGAGAGATAATAGACTTCCCTTTATTGGATGTATTTCAAGCAGACATGCTTTAATATAGATTCCTTTACTGAGTCAGAAGTTGAACTCTGTAATCAAAATGGCTCCTTCCAAATGTGATTGTTCTCTAAAAAAGAAGAAACTTCTTAAGACACAGCAAATAAAGTTAGTCAATTAAAAATAGGGATCTAAAAATTACAAAGCTAAAGAACAAATGGATAACTGACCTCTCTTCCATTTCGTCAGCACTCAATGTCTGACTATAAATTAATAGCTTGGTTTTGTACATGTGTGCTAAAAAGTAATTCCCATAAACTTTCATCAGATTGCTTTCTAGAGAAGTGTGAACAAAATTGTGATTTAAGTCTAGCAGAAGGATGGGTTTGGCCCATATTTCCTTTTATACCAGACTTTTCAAAATTGTATATAGTCCTGAACTAATTAACTGCAAATAAGGACTCCATAGACAAATCTCCAAAGAATCTCCATAGACAAATAAGGACAGAAACAGCTTTACTTGAATGTACTTTAATAATGTAGGATTTTTAACAATGGCTTGGTTTGTCAGACTGAATAGTTGAGATTTTTTTCTCTGTATTCAGGTTCATTTCAGTGCTAATTTTAAATTGTAACGTTATTGCCATTATGTTAATAACCTTCTTCTTCTGCTAAAAAGTGCTTTTACAACAGCTATGCATTATATCTTTGTCATTTACTAGCTTATATTCTGTACAAATGGTTTTGCAAAATTTTAAAGTTTCTTGCTAAAAAAAGAAAACATAAACAAAGCAGTGATGGCATTATCAAAAGAATAAACAAAGTTTACACTACTTTGGAACTGTGTTTTCTTCTTTTGAATACCGAGATCAGAAACAGTAGGCCAGACTGCTTTTGGAAATGCTTATTAAAGCATTTAAATATGTTTAAACTGTTTAATCAGATATATTTCAAACATGAGCTGCTGAAAGCATGTGTATGTGATAAAAATGTGTCAGACCAGCCTGACATTTCATTCAAACACACACTTTTTATCACATTTTGTCTCATGATTTGATCAATCCCTTTCAGAAATTCCATGGTGCTGAATCATAGGACTTTATGAGGTGACAAATGGAAAGTCAATATTTCTCTTGCTTTATTAAGAGGTTCCATGAAAGTTCTCAGAAATTTTTTTTCAAAGCTTAGCTCTGGATCTTTTTGTAAACTAGCACTCACTGTTTGGCCATAACAAGCAGTTTCTAACTTGTAATGATCTTGCCTTGCTCTGCTTGTCTCCATCTTGTGGTAGAACATTGTTGAATGTGTGTGAGAAGAAGGACCAATTGAGTTTCAAGACAAAAACAGAATCTTTAAACCTCAAACTAGATTTCATTTCAAGAAGAACTAAGAATGAATTTTCAAGAGGAAGGAAGTTTCCTAACCAAGTCTTTATAACAACTCCATCAACTGGTAGAATTCATTTTGTAAATCAAGCAAGTTTAGAGGATAGAAGGAATAGGTGATGAAAGAAATGAGCAAATGTATGACTCTACCATAAATAGTATGATACTCTACCATAAATTAATATGCAGTCAGTTCATAAACACTTTCCATCATTCATAATCTATAATTTTAATTTTTTTAATTATCAAGATTTCTACATTTCTTCTCATCTCCACTCACTGGAAATCCTTTAAAATAAATATTTATCTTTTGTAGGTCATTTGCAAGGATTCAAAGATAGCCTGTGATTTATTGAATACTGTAGTTCAGGGATAAGCAAATTATTTTGGTCTTTGTGTCCTGCCTGTGATCTTGTTTGCACAATTTTCCTATGCTTTTATTCACCACATGATGCTCTCCTGTCTCCTTATGAGAACACGGGCTTAATATACAGTATGCATTTGTAATTAGCCTCGGATCTAGTGGTACAATCCTCCATCCAATTTTTCTTCTCCGGTTACCACAGGCCTCCTCAGGTGTCTAATTCAAGCCAAGAACTTCGAGCTGGATCTTCTTCCTCATTCTCTTCATAGGTAAGAATTTTTCTGAACATGGTTCCTTGGCTGTGGAATGAGGTCACCAATATTCATTAATATAAAACTGATTTAACACATTCAGGAAAAAAACATTAAAATATATTTCTTTCAGGCCAGGATATATTTAGACAATTGATTACAGGAATGCAATACTGTAAAACCTCAATTGAAGCCAGGCAGGCAAAATGTTGACATTTAAATTATACTGTTTATCGATTCTTGTTTAGCTGAATTATTTTATTGGCAATTTTGGGTTTGGGTTTGAATATTTAACTGATTTTACTATTCAGTGATTGAAAATTAATTGGTTTTTGTTCGGTTGTTATACTTTATATGAGAGCCAGTTTGGTGTTGTGGTTAAGGCATCAGGCTACAAATCAGAAGATTATGAATTATAATCCTGACCTAGAGCTTGGTGACCTTAGGCCAATCACTTTCTCTCAGCCCTAGAAAGGATGCAATGGCAAGCCACTTCTGAAAAGCCTTTTCCAAGCAGTTTCTGAGAATTGGATTGAATGGAAACATATATATTTCATGTGCTGTGAATAAAATATTAAAAGCTGTAATGTTGAGGATCATTACAACAACCCTCAATCTCTCTCCATATCTTCCCACCACCAACTCCCATTTCAGCCTTGTAAGCATGGGAGACCTCACATATAAGTTGACAACTGAGTTTATAGCAGAAATGAGATTTAAACCAGACCTTCTTGTATCTCTTTCTCACACACAGTTCTATATTAAATTGACTTCGAGACTGACTGCAGAGATTAAATTATTTGACATGCTACAATGTCAGCTCATCAGAAAAGATCAGAAGAGAACTAATTTGGGTGGGTTAAAGTTGTAGAGCATAAACCATTAGCAACTGACAGAGTCTACCCATCATAGGGTCATGTACTGCACACATAAAAAAATTCCAAGATTTTTGTAAAGCCAAATCATGAAAATATGAAAAACTGAACATTCATAATGATAAAAAGCCAAGGATATCACACAGGATAATTGTGAAAGAAACATTTCTATTAAAACAAGGAATGATACTATAATATTTAGTAAATAAACATCAAGTATTGGAGTATTAGAAGTCAAAAGGACATTATCTCTCAATGAGAAATAGTGTAAAATACAAGATAATATTACTTAAGGGACTCTGTAGACCAAGCTGTGCCAGATATATTAACTATCTATATAGATTTCCAATTTTTAATTAAAATCTGAAAGAAATAAAAGAAAGAAAAAAAATTATATTCTGTAACAGCGTTGTTGGTTTTGCAGGAGACAAATTCAGCCTCTTCAATGCTTCTCAAGGGATGTAAATTAAATATACACCAAAGTAGGCAATTTTGTAAGAACAGTGAACCCTTTTCAGTTTCAATTAAGCATCGTTCTCTGAGATCCAATCTTTTTCCTGCAAACTCTTTAAAAGAGGGATGTAGGGATTCCACAAAGACAAATAATACTGTATTTAGAATAATCAGTATCACCCTTGCTCTTCCAGATATACGTATTAGGACTACATCTTCCAGAATACTTAGATGGCATGCTTATGTAGGCAGCATGATGGCTTAGTGGTTAAGATGCTGGGCTTGTCAGCTGGAAAGCCAATAGCCCAGGTTTGAGACATAAGCATTGCATGACAGGGTGAGTGCCCGTTTTCACCTAGCTCCTGCCCAGCTAGCAGTTCAAAAGCATGCAAATATAAATAGGTAAGTAGGCATCACTTCAGTGGAGAGAGAAATAGTGGTATATATAATATTGGGACTACAATTCTCTTATCTTTCACAATATTCACAGAATTAGTATTTTATATATTATTATTAATATGCTCTGATGCTAGGGAGTTCTACTCCCCCTCCCCACCTGAAAAGAAATCTGTTCCAAATGCAAAACACAAGCAGAGGAGTTTTGGTTTCACAGTTTTTTGGTTTCACAGCAGCATCAGCTTTTACGTACAGTACAGTTGACGCTAAGCCCACAGCCAGGTTCCTTGCTGTCCTCTTTCTCACACTGTTTCAGTTCCATGTTTCATTTTCCACAGCCGTTTCCGCCCAATTCTCTCACATAATTGACAGTGACTGCCTAGCCGCAGATGAAATACTGATGGATGCTGGTACGGCAGACGGCACAATTTTTTTTTCCTTATTTTCCTCCCCCACAAAAACTAACAGCCTGATCCCTAGTTTTGTAGCACAAGCAGCGGGTATAACAGCTACGTTTCTACTACTTATTTGGGGCAGTACTAACTTCCGTAGCATCGCTATTTGGATTTCCGTGAGGTTTGTATCATACTCTCTTTGACGACTCTAGCAGATGGATACTGATGGTGCTGGTAGGGCAGAGCCATTTTTTTTCGCTTAATTTTCCTCCCCCAAAACTAAAACCTGATTCACACTAGTTTTGTAGCAAAGCACGGGTAATAAAAGCTAGTTTCTTAATAATAAAAATTTGGGGCTACGTGCCAAACTATACAAAATATATTTGGAGGAAAGCAGATATTTTTGAAGTTCATTGGGAGCCACTCATTCTGATTAAACGAACTGTACTTTCTTCATAGATTCAGCAAAAAGTAAAATGAAGTTTATAGATGTATATTGAACTAAGAGGCCAGTTTTGGTCTAAGTGGCTAAGGTAGCCAAGCTAGAACCAAAGGAGTTCTGACCCCTTTTTAAAACATGAAAGCCACTGGCATATTTTTTTGGTGCAAGCTCACTCTCTCTCAGAGAGAAATTCCTTTTCACATTCATTGGTGTTATGAGGCACTGTATATGTATATATGTGTATGTATTGACATATACGCCTACTAAGAGATATATTAGAAACGCCGGGTTTTAAATAAATAATAAGAAATTGTGCAATTAAATGTGTTGGTACAGGGGATTGCCTTTTCAGCTGATACACAGCTGAAAGTAACTATTGGTTGAACTTCACCCACACTTTCCAACAAATTTCAGAAGTGTGAGAACACTCCATATAGCCTTCTGCCCCATTATGAAATCTTTCAAATGAACCTGCCTATACTGAAGAAAATTTGGTTTAGACATTTGTAATATTGCTTACACCACTGCACTGAAGTGCAATCCATTCATTTTAGGGTTACAGACTTCCAGCATTTGAAAAAATCTAAAGGTCTATTAGACGGCAACAACAAGCCAGAGGTTATAATATATGTGTTCTACCTAATGATCATCTAATTTTTGCACGCCCAGATCTGAATAGTTCCAATTTCATCCTTGCAGATAACTCTTGAAATCTGTCTCTTTGTTGCACAGTCTTTCCTTTATTCTTTTCCAGTGGCTTGACATCCCTTGGGAGTGTAATGAATGAGCAAAAGGCGCCTTTTTCACAACTCCTTCCACCTATAACTGAGCTTGCGCGAAAACGCAAACTGGCATCATTTTGTCCTCATTGCCAGTTGTTCCTGCCTCTAGTCATTGTGAGATCACCTGATTTCCCTCTCAGGCCAAAGGTAACAGCTGACAACCTCAAGTTCCCCTTTAATTAACAATCAAATAATGGTATATGTTCAATGAAATAGGAGCAGTGAGAAGCAGAAAAGCTACGTGTGAAATAATACAGCTGAAGAAATTTTAAGTCTGACTCAGACCTTAGGAACAAAGACAAAACGCAAGGGGGTTGAAAATGTTTGGCCAGAGCATGTTTGTGCCATGATTTGTATAATTGGGACATGGCCTGGAAGGTCCTGAGATGGCTATCTAAACAAGATCTGGGTTATCTAAGCCAAGACCATGAGAAGTTCTTCCTCATCAATTAACTTTAATGGGTCCCCTGGTTGTTCTGTTTTATTAGATTTTTAACTTTAATGGCCCATAACTGACTAGTTCCTTTTCCTCAATTTTCTGAATTGCTAGATTTTTTTAAAAAATCGTTTAAAAGATGAACCCAACCTAGGGTTTGAAGAAACAGGCACCACATGAAGACCTGGCCTCTAAAGGAGGCATTTGAAAGTCAATCAATCAATCAATAGATCATGGAGGCTATTTGGTACAGGCTTTTTCCATGCCAGTAATTTGTTGAGGTAGTGTTATGGCTATAGAATTCAATGAGCCATGATCCTAGATCAGTGGTCCCCACCTTTTGGGCACCAATAGAGAAATAGTTCTGTGGGAGAAAGGTTTTTCTTTTTTTTGAAAATTTTATTAGATTTTAAAAACAAACATAAACAAAACAAAACATAAGAACATTAAAAACATAAAACATCTTTTCTGAAAGGCAGCCTTGAATACGCAGGTTACATCTCTTCTGTACAGACACAAATTCCAAGTATCAAGCTTGCATTTTTATATACCATATCCATATCTTGTAACCATCTACGCTGAGGCTACTCTCCTCTTTTAATTTTCTTATTTTAATTTTATTTATTGTTTGGTCTCAATTAATCATTGTACACTTTATATTCCCTTTGTCTGTCCTGTTTCAGCTGTCTATATCTTCTCTCCATTAACAAAATTTCTCCTGCAATCACTAATTGGAGTATGAACACCTTTAATATCTTTCCCTAAAGTTATAACACTTTTATCACAATACATTAACTTCCATTTGGATTCTGCTTGATAGCAGTTCTAACACTACACAGTACATATAAAAAGAGAAAAAATTATAAATATATAATATAATTAAAATGACAATCCAGACTATTCAGTTTCTATCATTAATATTAATATTCATTTAAATCTTAAAACATTTTACACATTCTTTTCAAAACTAGATATCAATACTTTTTATGAGAAACTTATAAACTTTCCAATAGTTGCTTCCTCCCCCACGTTCACTTATATTTTATAAACATTGAACGTAGTTTAAAAATGTTTCCCATTCCTTCCTAATTCAATTCTCCCATTTATTTCATTTCCTTTTTATTTTATTCACCAAAAGTTTCACTAAATTACTATTTTAACCCACTTTTTAAAATCCATATGTTATTTCCAATTTTCTAACATTATTTCTAAATGACAAATACATAATAATACAATCTTATGTACTCTTTACACGAATTCCTTTTTTCAGTTTAAATTTCCCATTATCTCTGATAAGTCCTGTTCTTTAACATCTTGCTCACAACCTTTTGTAAACTTTCTCTTCCCTTTCTTTCTTTTTCTCCCTTTTACCCCCTTGTCCTCTCACCTCCATTTCCCTCTTCTTGTGTTCCCTTTTTCTGTTGTTTCCAACATTATTCCTTTTACATTTTTTTCCCCTTTTTTGCTGTTTTTTTAAGTCTTAAATTCTCCATTCCTCTTCGCCCCCGCTAATTCCCCTTATCTTCCCCCAGATAGGAGTTAACTTATTCATTTAAAAGATCGGCTTCTTTAGACCTTTATCCACTCTTCTGTTTTGCACAATCTTCTTTCTGTTTGTTTCTCATACGGTGCAAGGACCACCATTTCTAAAATTGAAAGAAGACAGAAAAGCCCAGAGAACGTCACTTCCCCTTCGATTGTGCCTCTTTCCTTTATTAATTTTTTAAATTCGCATTTTTCAGTTCATGCAAAAGTGATGCCATGTAGAGCTTTTTTTAAAACAACCAACCAAAAAATTGTTTTCGTCTTCAAATATAATTTCAAAAATGCCAAATGTCCACCAAACCAGTCTAATACACCAAGTTGTTTCTTTAACACTTTCTTCTTCTTTCACTTTGTTTCCTGGGTTCTGTTTAGTTGCAGAGTTCCAGTTGAAATGTATCTTTTTGAGTCTTATTTAATTCAACTTTTGATTCTTTTAAATTCCAGGCGACTCCTCCTTCCAAATCTGCCTTATTCTTTTCCTCTCCCTTCCCGTTTATAATAAAAAAAGAAATTTTTTAAGTGTTCAGAAATCTTTCTTATTTCCCTTGGCATTTAATTATATTTCCAGTTTAGTTACCTATTGGTGCCAAAGTGGATTTTTCCAATTTCCTCATTCAGCTCCTCTTCACTGTCATGTAGGGAGGGAGAGCGAAGAAAAAACAAACTTTCTTTTCCACTTTCATTTGTTGCTTTCCGACCTTCGTTGGGAGCGATGTAATCTTTTATATAAAATTTAAATTCGCAGGATACCTTTGGTTGTTGCTTGTTGTCCCAGTAGCCAAAACTTTCACTTCTTAACTTCTCCTGCACTTTCTTTTCCAAGCTGAGTGCTTCTTTGGAGACGACCATTTTCCTGACCGCGCTCTTACCCTTCGGGAAAGGGAGAATGTTAGGCCAGCTGAGGAGGAGGCATGCCAGCTCCCCTCAACCTGCTGGGGCCCCCCATCTTCGCCACCTCTACAGGGTTTGCTTAGCCCCGAAAGCCAACTGGCTCTGGCGCTCCAGGGCGAGCCCAGGCAGAAACCGCGCACGATCGCAGATTCCTGCTGGCCACCGAGGTCCTGCAACAGGAAGTCCTCTGGAGAAGGTTTTTTCTGTGGACACTAGAACTTGGAATTAGAATTAGAAGAACTTTATGTTCATTGTACAACAAACCCTCTGATGCACCCGCAGCAAACTGTTCCAATACAATAAACCAAAAGCACTAACAAATGAAGTAATAAGAAAATTGAGGTACCCATGTGTCCCATTTGGCAATTCGAGAGTAATGGTTTTGGATTTTACTGGTTTGGCGGCAGACCTCTGACCCAGATAACGCATTTCCGTGACATTTTACTGGCAATTGTGAATTTGCCTAAAGAACTGGGGCTCCAGCATAGTCTCTGGTTCCAGTGCTTACCCAGAATTGGATTCCTACATTGACTGTGTTTTTCGCCTCATAGGTGAGACAGTCTGCCTGCAGAGACCAAAGGTAAATTCAACCAAGGATTGTCCTGGACTAGCTATCTTGATAGCAGATGAGAAGACTGAATTTCCAATTGGTGTAAGTTGGTGAGGCTACTCTCCTGATTGGTTCTTTCTGGTTTTGATTGGGAGCTTTGAATGGTCTTTGGTTCCTGACTGGTCAATGCTGGCTTTGACTGATCTTTTTTGGACATACCTGGTTTCTGATTTGTTCGCCCAGGTTCTGATTGGTTAGACAGCAAGTCCCTGTTTTGGGTCCTCACTAGCCAAAGTTTTTGATTTGCCCATAGGCCAGAATGATTCTTGGCTTTGCTTTGAGACAGGATCTTGGTCTGGAGCAGGCAAGTAACTCGGGGGTTTATTAACCTTGCTTTTTGAAGCTATTAGGATATTTGTGGCTTTTGTCTGTTTTGCTACGGCAATTGGGAAGTTGTCCTTTATTTTTGGATGGGAAACAAAAAAGGGGGGAAAAAGTACGATTTTTTTTGTCTTTTCAGATTGGGGAGGCATATAAACCTGGAAACAAGGACTGGTAAAAGTCCCTCCCAGGTAACCAGACAGGAAAACACAAGTAAATGAGCCAATTCTTGGCTTTAATGCCAACTCATTAAATATTACTATGGTTCGTTTTTAGAGTTTTGTTGCAACGGAAAGGGAGGGGGAAAGGGTTTGAAAAGGCAGTGTGGCAGCTTTGATAATCAAAAGTTGCATTCCCATGAATAGTTTTCAAAGATAGTACTAGGTGATTGAAATTTCTGCTATCTCGTCTCT
>BHFT01011184.1:0-22235 GCA_004320025.1 Laticauda laticaudata
TCCGTTGTGTCCTTTTTACTAACGTTTTGCATCCGTTGGGCAGTGTGACAGGGCCTTTAGGAAGGAGAAATCAAAAGCCCAGGTGTAGAATTGGCACCACCTGGCTCAACAGTAGTAAGTATGAGAGGGATCTAGGTATGAGCCAGCAGTATGCTGCAGCTGCTTAAAAAAGCCAATGCAGTCCTAGGCTGCATCAACAGAAAAATAGGACCAAGACAGTGAGAAGTGATAATTCCGTTTGACATCACACTGGTGAAGCCACACTTGGCATGCTGTGTCCAGCTTTGGTTACCAAAGATGATGCTGAGACTCTAGAACAGGGGTGTCAAACTCAAGGCTCCCGGTCTGGATCTGGCCCATGAGGGTGTTTATATCTGGCCTGCAGGGCCACCCTGGAAACAGTGAAGGACCAGCCCGCAGCACCTCTGCCAGCGAAAACTGAGTTTTTTCGCTGGTAGAGGGTTGCAGGAGGCTGTCGCAGCCAGAAATGGAGCTCACGAGAGCCGGACGCAGCCCTCCCAAACAGCCAAAATCGGAGCTCAGGAACCTGTTTTTGTGGGCAGAACACTCAGGCCACCACAGGTGCCCCTAATACGAGTGACATTGAGCTGGCCATGCCTATCTACCCTGGCCATGCACCCCCCCAGGTCAAACACAACCTTGATGAAGCCCTCAATAAAAACGAGTTTGACACCCCTGCTCTAGAAGGAGTACAGAAAAGAGCAACAAAGATGATTGGAAGCTAAATATATGAAGAACAGTTGCAGTAGCTGGATATGTATAGTTTAATGAAAAGAGGTCTCGGGATGACATGATCGCACTGTTCCAATATTTGAGGGCTGTCACAGAGAAAAAGCAGGGGCAATCTCTTTGGAGAAGCACCTGAAAGCAGAACAAGAGATTATGGGTGAAAGCTTGTTCAAAAGAGATCCTACCTAGAAGTAAGGATACATTTTCTGACAATTCGGAACAATTAGCCAATGGAATAGCTTGCACGTTATTTTTAAAATTAAAATATACATATTAATAGGTAACTTGTCTCCCAAGACTTAAAAATACTGTTTCTCTCATTTCCAGGGAACATAGCCATGACTATTTGGCTGCAAAAACAGTAAAACCGTCTCCATGACAAGCCTATTCGCTCTTAGCAAAGCTTCTGTGGATCATAGCTCACCTCTTTAGATTCATGAAGTATCATTCTGCAGGAAGAATGTCATATCTCCACAGACAGTTGTTCTGGAGCAGGAAAAGAGAGGAAGGATGAAAGAAAAGGTGAAAGATAGAATTGCTCTACAAGCAACTAAACATAAAGTAGCAGTTAGCTGTGACCAAGTCACCGTTAATACTGAATGGCTAATTAACATGTGTAGCGTGATAAGAAACCTCGGGCCTCATTTAATTTGTGTGCAATGGGGTTAATCTCCTAATGAATTCTGCCCTGGCTATTTCCTGATAAAAATCCCAATTCTTTTTCTCAAGGAGTGCCACCTAGAGGTCAAAGGGCGAGCTGAATCATTCCCTTGCTGTTGTTTAGATCCTATTTCTAATTTTAGATTTGAGTTCATTTACTCTTGAGTTTAAAAACTGGTCAGATTGCTTCATGCTAGCAAATATGGGGTATAAAAGTTCCCATCCTTTTCCCCCCACCCCGGAAAAAAGAGGTCTTATGTATTTCTTTGCTGCCCTCTCATGGCCACCTTGATCTCTTCAGCACCAAGTTTGTGGGTTTGACTTTGTCCCATATGATATAAAGTATGCTGAATCATTGCTCCAGACAACATTTGAGAATGAGCAAATGTATGTTTCCTTGAAGTTGTGGGTAATAACCTGAAATCTTTTATTATTATTATGTGAGCCAGATGTTTAGACTGGAATGGCATTTTTGTCCATCTATCAAATTGTTCCCAAGAAGCTAGGATAGTTGTTTAATAATATTAAAGGTATCATCACAGAATGTAAGTTATTCCAAGTAAAGTTGACTTTTGCAATTTACTGGTGGCGAGTTTGTCAATGCCAATAGTGTTCAAGTGATGCTCAGATGTTTTGGAATTGCACACAAGATGCCTATTACTGTACTATTAGTACTATCTTTGCTTTCCTTTTGCCACAGTGGTTCTATTTCTACATGCAGGTCTTTATATATTGTGATTTTCTCCACTTCTTTCTCTTCCTTTCTGCTGCCTCATTTTCTTTACTTTGTTTGCATGTGCTCTCCCCAGTTCTTGCTTGCAAGCAAGTGGTATTTCTTATAGACATTTCAATGCACCATTGTTGCTATTTTGTTTGCAGACAGTCACTTTGCCTTGCCACATTTCTTTTCTATTCTTCATTCAGTCTACCTTCATGTTATCGCCTACATTTCAATGCACTTTCTTCGCTGTTCTTCAGATATTATTTCAGTGCCTTTTATTGTTCTTTAGATGTCTGTTGTACCTGCAACATTTCATGCCCATCTATGTTCCTTGGTAAATAGATCACTGCATGGATTAAAGGAATGATTTATTGTAGTTATTTTTTTGGTTATCTCATTCAGGACTTCTAGTTCAGCCTGACTTCATCCTACTATTCAGCTGTGTATCTCATGAAGAGGTCTTCAAACTTGACAGCTTTAAGACTTGTGGACTTCAACTCCCAGAATTCCTCCTCCAGTCATGTTAGCTCAGGAATTCTGGGAGTTGAAGTCCACAAGCCAAATTTGAAGACCCTTGGCCTAATGACTAGAATTATCCAGGGTTTCATTGTCTTGATGGTATTTATGTCCTAGGTTTGGAATTTTAAGATCTTTGCTCTTCTGATTTATTCTCTATTAACCTTCTTCTTGACTTCAGTGTGTTTATTATTATCATATAATTTTACTGATAATTTTAATTACAATAAAAAACAATACAAACCAAACTCAGAGAGAGAAAGGAAAGTGAAAAAAGAGAGGAAAAAGTACAAAGAAAAAGTTAAAAAAGAAAAAAAAAGAATGAAATAAAAAAAGAAAAGAAATTATTTTCAATCTTCATCTCAACAAGTATTAACAAATTCAGTAGTTCCTGAAACTCATCTTTGGGAATATGGAGATGACAACCACGGCAAAGCCTAAAAAACTAGTGAGATTCTTTGCAAGCTCTCCAGAATTGAATGGGAGACTGCCCACATGTACTCAGGATGGTAATGATCTTGTAATAATGTTTCCAGCATATATAATTTGATACATTTTTTTTAAAAAAATCCAAACAGAAAACAGCTATCTCCAGCAGCTGGCAATTGGCAACTACTAGTAGAAAACAAGTTAGCTGGTCCTGGCTGGCCTGTTTTTTGCCAGCAAGCACAAAACAAGATATGTTTTCCCGGCAAGTGAGCACACATAGTAATGTGTCTTTATACCTTGTTTCTCTTTGCTGCAGAACACCCTCAGTTGTCAGAATAGATATGGAAGATCAAACTTTATATCTGAGTCTACAACAGGGTTTGGTTCCTGTCTGTACCAATGTTATCTAATCTGTAGTTCACTGGTTATAGCTGTTCCAAACAAGGCAACTGTCCTTCAGAAGGTTTAGGCCAGGGATATGAAACTGGCAGCCTGCAGGCCGGATGCATCACACACACCGGTTTAGCAAAGGGGAAAATGTTGTGATACATCGTGTGATGACAACATGTTATTGCGAATTTGACATCACTGGTATAGGCTGACCAGTGAAGCTTTGTGAAAGAGAAAATTACTGGATGGGATAAACTGCAAATTTCTGATAACACATTTGAAAGATTTTGGCTGGGATGGCATATGCTAATAAGAAGAACATTGGCTAAAAGAATGATGTGATTCTTATTTCTCCATATATTAATTGCTTGACATCTTTCTTAGGTTCTACAAGGAAAATAAACCACCAGTCACTCTTTCCACCCCCATTCCCTATCATTTCTTCTTGATTGGCTGGCAACCCTCTGTTCTTGTGTTGGAGGCTTTCAGTGCAGCTTGGCTCCGTGTGAAAGGACGGCTTGCTCTTATATTAGCAAGCCTGCTATTGCATTATAGGCCAAGCTTTTATTATTATTATTCAACCACCACAGCCAGGCAAACACCTGGGCACAAACAGACTCCTCTGATAGCTCCAACTTCTAAACATCCACAGGATCACCCGCAGGTGAAACACCAGCTTTTGATCTTTTGTCAGTCTCTATGGCTCTTTTGATAATTCTGTTAGCTGAGGTTTTCTCATATGTAGTGGCTAGGATTTTGGATGCTAAGTCTGATGTTTTGTGGATTCTAGCCTCGTGATTTTTGCTTTTGTGGAAGCCATTGGCTGTCAGTACTTTAGTCAGGGTACATAGTTCAAATTCTTTATATGTGTCTTGTCTGCCAGGTGTTTTGGTTCTGCGCAATTAATGTTTTGGCCACCAGAGAGTTTATCTGTGCTGGGTGGCGGTGGTGGGATTGGGCGTTGAGGTAGTGTTGGTATGTGTTTTCTCTGGTATATGGTGTGTCCTAGGTGTGCCATCTGTTTTTTTGTAGATTAGTACATCTAGGAATGGTAGTCTGTTTGGCTTTGTTTCCATTTCCATAGTGAATTTGATTTTGCGGGGGTGTGGCTGTTTAGGTGTGTTCAGAAATTGTTTAGGTTTTTCTTTTCCATGGGCAAAAATAACCATGTGTCATCGATGTATCTTAACCATAGTTTGGGTTTTGTGGGTATCATTGGCTAGGGCTCTAGTATTGAAATTCTTCCATGAGCAGGTTTGCAAGGATGGGTGACAGTGGTGCTCCCATAGGGGTCCTTCAATTTGCTTGTATCTTTGTCCTTTGTATATGAAATATGTGTTGGTTAAGCAGTGTTTCTTCTAGTTCCATGAGGTGTTTGATACAGATACATATAATCAGAGTTGGAAACGGACATTATAGGTCATCCAGTTCAACCCCCTGCACAAGCCGGGAGACCCTACACACATTTCCTGACATATGGCAGTCCCAATCTCTTCTTGAAAATCTCAACTGATGGCGCTCCCAGCACATACTTCTGAGGGCAAGCCTGTTACTTTGGCTGATTGTTCGCACTGTCAAAAAGTTTCTCTCCTGATTTCCAGAGTTAAATCTCTCCTTGTTCAGTTTCCATCCATTATTTCTTCTCTGGCCTACAGGTGCTTTAGGAAATAGCTTGACCCTTCCTCCCTGTGACAGCCCTCAAATATTGGAAGACCGCTATCATGTCTTCCCTGGTCCTTCTCTTTACTAGACTAGCCAACAGTTCCTGCAACTGTTCTTTGTATGTTTAGCCTCCAGTCCCTAATCATCCTGGTTGCTCTTCTCTGCACTTTTTCTGGAGTCTCAACATCTTTTTTTATAACATGGTGACCAAAACTGGATGCAGTACTCTAGAGTGGTCTTACTAAGGCCTTACTATAGAGTGGTATTAAACCTCCTTGATCTTGACTGTATCCCTCCTGTTAATAACAACTTAGGATTGCATTAGCTTTTTTGGCTGTTTGCTGCACACTGCTGGCGTCATTTTTAGCTGGTTGGTCCACTAAGACTCCAAGATCCCTCTCACAGTTATCTGCTATTGAGCAACAGAACCAGTCTAATTGTGTATAGACATATAGAACTCAGTCTATATTTGTACTTTTGGTTTTCTTGGCCTAAGTATAGGACTTTACTTTTCTCTTCTTTTTTGAATTTCATTTTTTAGATATGGCCCAGTGTTTCTAGTCTGTCAAGATCCATCTGGATCTGAGCCTATCTTCTTGGTGTTTAGCTGTTTCCTGCCAGCTTAGTATCATCTGCAAATTTGGTAAGTTCCCCTTCTAATCCCTCATCTATTCATTAATGAAGATATTGAAAGACGCCTAAGACAGAACCTTGTGGCAACCCATTGCTTACTTCCCTCCATGTACACTTAGACCCATTAAGAGACTAACTCATTGAGTACGGTTTACCAGCAGTTGCAAAATCATACTAGTGGTGGTGCTATCCTACTTTTTCCTAGCTTACTAAGAAGCAGGTTGTGATCTACTTTATTGAATGCCTTGCTGAAATCTAAATATACTATGTCCAAAGTATTTTGCTAGTCTACTAATTTAGTCACTGTGGTTAAAGAATGAAATAAGATGGGCTTGGCATGAATCTGTTTTTAACAAACCCGTGCTGACTGCTAGTTATTACTTTACTTGTTTCTAGATGTTGACAGATCTGTTTTTTAATTATCTTTTTCCAGTATCTTCCCAGATATTGAATGTTAGGCTGATTGGTCTATAGGTTCCTGGGCCCGTTTTTTTATTCCTTTTTTGAAGGTGTGAAACCACAATCAGCTCTTTTCCAGTCGCTCTGGTAGTTCCGCTGGTTGCTCCAGGATTTTTGAAAGATATGATGCAGTGGTTCTGAGTATGATTCTGCCCACCTTCCCTTCAAAACTCTGGGATCGTAAATTCCCAGTCAGGTTTGGTTGGTTCATTTTATTTTTGATGTTTCTAGGGTTTCTTTACTTGGGACTTTTGGTGAGTGGAATAGATGCAACGACCACATGAACACTTACAAGCATAGATCTTTTTGTTCTACGTGTAGCTCTTTGATTTCCAAGAGGTGGTATGAGTTTTTGTACATGTGAGCTCGCTTCAGCATGGGGCCTGTTAGGCTGGCTTTCGCTAAGGTATTGGCTAGGTTTTATAGTGGTGCTACCTACTTGGAGCTTATATGGATCTGGAGGTATGCTTCTTTGTGTATTTTTGGAACGCGTATAGTTTGGGGCTCTGGAAGATTTTTCTCTTCAGGAATTTGTCATTTTTGTAAGTTGTTTTATCTTGTCCCAAAATAGAGGGTGGATTTTGTTGGCTTCAACTTCCAAGGTATAGGGTTAGAAGGTCTTTGTTTCAACTGGTTGAGTTGAATCTCTTGCTGTGGAGCTCGTTCCTGAGTAGAGCCATTTCAGTTCTTTTCAGATCTGTTTGGTTAGCTGCCTGTGCTGTCGATGAAATGTTAATTTCAAGCTGGTTGGTGTTGCCTTGTTGTCTCTGCAGCTGCGTAGGAATTGTCAGGTCACAATAATAATTCTGCCTCTCTTTTAACTTCCAGCTTCTCATAGTTTTGGTCTGGGCTGTTTATATGTTCCTCCAGTGAGAGGTCTGGATTTGTTTGTTTTTCTTTTAAGATTCGTGGGTATCTATAGTGTGATGGTGATCGCAGGGTTTTTGTTCAGGGCATTTTCCCAGTGCAAATTAATATTGTGACTTTTAACAAGTGTAGTGACCATGATCGGGTCAAGAATCCATCTGCCATCATCAGGCTTGCTGTATTGTGTTTATGCTGTGAGTCAGAGCTTTCATACGAGCCATGTGTCTGTGGTGATGTGTGTGTTGGTGGTGCTGTTCAGCTTCCTTCGGCGTTTAATTAATCCCATGTCATTGATAGTTGCTTTTAAAGTTGTTAGCAACAGTGTATCAGTCAGAAATCTCATCTGCAGCATCATCAGGCTTCTGTATAGAAGTTTGTAAGCAAAAGGCCTTGAATGATGGCAGGATGAGATTCTTGCTGAGAATGGTGTTCTGCTGAAATGTTGCTACAACTTTAAAAGCACAACTACAATGACGTGGGATAATACCCGAAGGAAGCTGAACAGCTTGATTATATATATATATATATATTACAAATAAGAAAAAATAAATAAATACTGTAATTCAAAAAATTACAGTTGTTCTCAGAAACCTTCATTTTCTGTCAACCATAAATTTTATTAACTAATCCCCTTCCCTCTCTTCTCTTGTACAGATGGAATTAATTTCATTTAATTGCTTCATTCTAACCTGACACTTGCTAAAAGAAAAAAAAATACTACTGTGTGGCTCCAGGGAATGTTGAAAAAAATTTCTTTTCAAAATCTTGCATTGTGGGTTTTCCTCTGGTAGTAAAAAGAAAAGTTCCAGTTTCACATCTCGTCAGAACTTCCACCATTTCATTTATTGATCCAATGATTCAGCAAGGAAAATTTCTCTACTGGGAAGGTCATATAAAACTTTTTCTTTTCAAGAGCTCGAAGTTTTCTTTGTGAATATGGAACAAATTTCTTTTATTTAGCTATGCAAAGGCTATCTCTCCCCAATGACCTGACATAGACCCAGCCAAAACCATCCATAATGAAAATCAATGGAACCAAGTCACTAAACAATTACTCCATCTTCTTTAAAAATGCTCAAGTCTTAAAAAAAAGAGGGGAAAAAACCCTAAGGATTCAATGACTGATTTGCCATTTTATCTAGAAGATTGCACAAATTGCATAAGTTAAGGAAATCACCCCTTTGTTGTGCTCTGAAAAGGTGACCAGGATCAAAATTCCAAGAATCAGCATTTTCACTAGGAAAAAAACAATTTGGGTCTTGACAAATTGGCATATATATATCTGTCGATTCAATAAAGTTGTTTTCCAGGCATAATTTAATCTGGTTGTAATCACAAACTATGCATTATTATTCAGCCTTGCTTTACTAGGCAAAGCAAATCTATTTTGTTGGTAAGGGTTGTTTGTCAGTGTTTGAACTTGTTTTCTTCTAGAAAGGAAAGAAAAAGGATGCTTGAAAAAAATTCCATCCAATTTCCAAGAGTTGTTCAATCTGTTTTTTTCTTTTTCTTTTCCTTCTTTATTAATAGGTTGTATTCTTGCTCAAATACCTACAATATTGTATTTATACATTTAGAAAATGCTGTTTGGAGCATTTAATATTCAATCAAATTGCTTGCTTTTTTTTCCCCCTCCTTATTTTGTGCTTTTGAGAGAGTGTTGACTCCTGGCGATTACCTAGACTAAGTTTCCTGGCAAGATTTCAGAAGTGGCTTGCCATGGTTTGCTTCCTAGGCCTAAGAAAGAGCCACCCAGCCTAAGGTAGGATTAAAACATATTCCAAAGATGCTTTTTTTCAAGAGCCACCTGGACATTCTGGTTTTTCTTTGAAGATGTTTTGTTCAGTGGTGGGATTCAAATATTTTTACCACTGGTTTGGTGGGCATGGCTTGGTGGTTGTGCTTTGCACATGTGCACACACTTTGTATGCACACATCCACCAAATGCGCACTTTGTGCAGGCACAGAGGTGTTCTAACTTGCCTCCTGCAAGCCTGCACAATCCCGGTTGCTTCAGCAGCTGCCACGCAAAGCATCTGCATTTCTGTGCTGCACCAAGCATCTGCATTTCAAATTCAGAGGATAATGGTGAGTATGGGAGCCCAGGCAGGTGGGTGGGCCCAACAACAGAGTGGCAGAGAGAACCAGTTTCGTCTCCACTGTTCATCGCTTCTACCAGCTTTCCAGAACCGGGCCAAACCAATGGAATACCACAACCAGTAGAATACCACCACCATCCAAGAAGCTTCTTCTGTTCAAGTACCTTCTTGGATGAGAAACAAAGCATCTTCAAAGTAAATCCAGAAAGTCCCGTTGCCTTTTGAAAAAAGCACCTTTGGGACAATCATGACCTGGATGACTGAGAATCTCCATAGATAACTAAAACTTATAGACTTCTGGTTTCTCGACTGATGCTTTAACCACTATAACCAAACTGGCTCTTTTTAAAAATTAAGTTAATAATGAACATAATAAACAGTTATCCAGTGTCTTATCTTCTTTGTAGGCCAGATGTGTACATGTATATTCTACTTTATAATGATGTACTATGACTACAGGTAGCCCTCAACTTACAACAGGTCATTTAGTGAAGTTACAACAGCATTGAAAAAAAGTGACTTATGAACCTTTTTTGTCACTTATAATTATTGTAGCATCCCTATGGACATGTGTTCAAAATTTGGACCGTTGGCAACTGACCAATATTTATGATGGTTGCAATGTCCCTGGATCATGTGATCACCTTTTATGACCTTCTCACAAGCAAAGTCAATGGGGAAGCTATGTTCACTTAACATTAGCAAAAACACTTACAGTTTACAGAATCAGCATATTGTTTCCAACAACCTGGTTCCTTATTTTACCAACTTCAGAAGGAAGGAAGGCTTAGTCAACCTGGAGCTGGTCAGGATCGAACTGCTGGCACTGAGCAGTGAGTTAGCCTGCAATACTGCATTCTAACCACTGCACCACCATGGCTCCTCTTGTTACTAACAATCATGTTACTAACTTAACCATTGCAGTGAATAACTTAGCAATTGTGACACAAAAAGTCATAAAATGGGGTAAAATTCACTTTAAAAAATTTCTCACTTAGCAACAGAAATTTTGGACTTAGCTGTGGCTGTAAATTGAGGATTACCTATAATGAAATGTCCATTGTTCAGTGAGAAAAGGGTGTAATGGAAAGAAAGCTACCTGCTCTTCTGTGTTTCTTGTACATTCATTATCATGAATGAAATATCTGAATAGACAATGTTTTCAGACTTACTAGCCATGACAGTGCATAGAGATGTTACACATTGAGAAGAGCCAATGGCAGAATAGACAGTTTGTTCCATCAATGCTACAAATATTTTCTCCAGGAAAACATAGTTGACTTCAGTCTCTTTCCTGTTCTTCTGTCACATATGAACAAAACATGCTCCACAGGTAATGTATATGGCATGAAATTACATTTGAAGTTATTCCCGTGATATGGAAAGAAGCAGAAAAATTATTTGGATCTCCACCAATAGTTCTTTCTTCTGGTGCATACAACTATGCCCTGGTTTCCCAAGGGATTGTTGAGTCAAGTATTTTGTTTGTTTTGCACATACTTTTAAGGTAGCATTATGAAACATATAAAATGTATACTATTCTATGCATATATTCCCAAACATGTCAATTACTGTATGTCTATGTGACTGTTAAAGTTACATATTACTAACATTAGGAAACAAATGTGATTTGTTCACATTTAAATATAAAACGCTCAATTAATGCTGGTATTTAAAGGCCATTAGCAAAATCATGAGACCTGTGACACATAATATTTGGAAAATGAGCTATGTTTAATTTGGACACTCATAAGATATGAACACCTGGAATCATACTTGCATAAAAATGACCAACAAATGGCTTCAGAGAAATATATATTTTTATGTTGAATGAGCTCTAGTGGCACAGTGGTTAGAATGCAGAATTGCAGCCTAATTCTGCCGACTGCCAGCAGTTCGATTCTGACTGGCTTAAAGTTGACTCAGTCTTCCATCTTTCTGAGGTCAGTAAAATGAGGACCCAGATTGTTGAGGGCAATACGCTGACTCTAAAGTACTGTGGGCTCTAAAGTACTGTGAAGTGGTATATCAGTCTATTGCTATTGCTAGTTAATAAAATATAACTGAAGAAGAGAGGATAGACTCAGTGTAGAATATATCTAAACCTACCTGAAGATAAGGAGAATGAAGAATTTGTTTATTTATTTATTTGTTTGTTTGTTATCCAACTCCAATGGACTCCCACTATTGAGTATAGATTATTCTTACAGAGCCCATCATGTAAGACTTTTCCCATTACTGAAAAGTATTTACCAAAGTTACATGTGTCAAGTCACTTTTGAGCTACACAGCAAATGTTTCTGATTTTGAATCCAAAGAAAAATGTTTAAATTCTTTGTTTGTGTGACCCACTGCAGTGTCAAGTTCTTCCAGTGGCAAAAATCAATACTGGATTATAGGCATTATCACAGAAGCCAAAGATCATAGTCAACACAAGTAGGCCGAAAGAAGGGGAGAAATTAAATGAGATGTAGTGTTAACTCAACCTCAGTGATCAAAGTCGAAAATGAGAGGCTGTCTGAGCTCAGTCAGCCTAGAGATTGTTCTTTGACTAGGAAGTCCTTTCCTCTTATTTCAGATAGGTGTGGAGTGCTGGGGTTATTCAAAGGTGATGGAATTGTATTCTGTATACTTAAAAGCATTCCATTCAGTGTTTATCACTTTGTGAGCCTTTGCAGTTAAAGAGACAGATCTGCCTCTGAAAGGTAGCTTTTAGGGCAAGGATTGCAAAATGCTGAAAGATTTGGAAGTCAGCAATAAAATAAGTCTAATGAAATAAAACCAAATCAAATAAATCTGTCCAATAACCTGAACATTGTTACACTCAGTGGACAATACACTTCTTTCTTGAATTCCACACTGCTCCGTGAGCAGAATTATTACTTTCTTAGATCTTTGTTAGGGATAAGGTCTGTGCTATAGTCATTAAAAGCAAGGAGAAAGGGGAAAATCTTAAAGCAGAAGAATGACACAATATTCTAAGTTGCTCTTCTCATATTAACTGTATTCCAGTCAGGAACTGACACTACATTCTTCAGCTTGGAAAAACAGCCTCATGTTGTCACTATATATATTTTTTCTTCTTCCATGGAGAAGCGTCTATCCAAGATTGGTTTTAGTTCTCAAAGCTCCTATAAAACGGCAACATTTCTTTTAAAGTTACAGTCCAGAGGTAATCCACCTTTGTGAGAAATAGGTACCTATAAAATAGCATTCGAGACCCAGTTTGGTCCAGTGGTTAAGGCACTGGGCCAGAAAGCAAGATATTGTGAGTTCAAGTCCTTCCTTGACCTTGAAAAACAACTGGGTGACCTTGAGTCAGTCACTCTCGGCTTGACTCAGAGTTGCATTTGTGGGGAAAACAGGAAGAGGCAGGTGTGTTGGATATCTACACTGCCTTGAGTTATTTGTAATAAAGGTGGGATATAAGCAAATAAAAATAAAGTTCTATAGGGGTGTATGGAAAAGATAAGGGAATCTTAGGTAAAGGTAAAAGTTCCCCTTGAACATGCATGCTCATCATTCCTGACTCTAAGGGGCAGTGCTCATATCTGTTACAAAGCCGAAGAGTCAGCGCTGTCCAAAGACATCTCTGTGGTCATGTGGCCAACATGACTAAACACTGAAGGTACACGGAATGCTGTTATCTTCCCACCAAAGTGGTCCCTATTTTTTTACTTGCATTTTATACATGCTTTCAGACTGCTATATTGGCAGAAGCTGGGATGAGTAACGGGAGCTCACTCCATTATGTGGCGCTAGGGATTTGAACCGGCGAACTGCTGACCTTTCTGACTGACAAGCTCAGTGTCTTAGCTACTGAGCCATCACATTCCCTATAAGGGCAATCTTATAATGGTATAATCATCCATAAAAGTCTTGCACTGAATGTTAAGATGGTAGCAAGTATACCCAGCTAAAAAACCCTCTCTGCAGAGTATTTATGCAAAAGGCAAAATGACGGCTCTTATGAGAACAAATGAGACTATATGCCTCCTTTTTTAATGCCTGCATGAGTATTCACTGAAAACCTGTGGCCCGAGGATTACAGAAAACAGCAAAGATTATAGTCGTAATTCTACATCTATACACTGCTTTAAAGGTGTGGGAACTTCAGCTCCCATAATTTCCTAGCCAGCATGCTGTCTGGAGAAATCTGGGAGTTAAAGTCTGTTAAAGAGAAATAATATAGCATATAGTTACAGGCACATGATAAATACATTAAAAACAAATCATACAATTATTACAACATGGCATACAATGGCCCTGGAGCTCTTTCTCAATCTCATATTTGCATGTTATCTGTCCGATTCAGCTCCCAACCCATGCTTAAGTCATTGACAAATTCATCTGACATAGAGGGTTTTGTTTGTACTTGAAAAAAAACTTCCTTTCCCACCAAACATTATATCTGAATGATTCTTCAAAGATTCAGATATCTCCAATTGCTTTTCTCCCTTCCTCAAGAATAATCATTATTTCCATGAGATCCAGTGAAGTGTGTGTCTCCTCCATTCACTCAATTTGCTCCACAGTTTGGAAACTTCTCAACTTCACTTGTACCCTTCTGGACTGAACGTGTCAGATCAATGCAGGGGCCAAGTGCTAAAGTGATCTTGTTTTGTCTCATCCACCATCATGCCACCACCACCCTGCTAGTTTGCAAAAAAGTCATCTGCCACACTGTAACTTGCTCGATCTGCATTACGTTCTCATGCTGTAAATAGCATTTATCTAGAATTACCAGATTCAGAGGCATATGGGAATATTATAGGTGAGGTGAAAGGGAGGGAAGTACTTTGCACCTTGTTGTGGCTATTGTGTAATAGCTGGTGGTATCATGTTCATGTTATCAGGTATTCCCAGAGTGTAGCCAAACTCAAAGGGAGACTGAGCTTAAAGCATTAATGATTATGCAGAACAGATTATTCAAAGGTTGGTTGATTTGCAAGCTGTTATAGAAGGAGTTGAGTAGCACTTGAGACATCTGTTTGGGAATGGCTAAGAATGACAAGCTAGCTTATTTCTCTCTTTTTTTAAATAACATAATTGCCGTCTATTATACATCGCTTTATTCTAGCCATTTGCTCATTTTTATTCAAGTTATTCATTATTCATTCAGTAGTCACTTCAACAAGGTTAGATTTCAAATTAGTTTAAATCAACATTCTCTTATTTTATTTCACTGCAGATATCTATAAGCAAGGTCAGGGTGTTTTTGACTTTAAGGAAACTATGTTAAATAATGTATGTCTTCAGAGCGTCTTTCATTTCCCTTTACTTGGAGTTATATTTGCTTTTTAAAAACAAAATAGCCAAGAGATTACTGCTGTGCTGTATGGATACAATGCTTGGGATTATACTCTAAATCATTCTGGCAAAACTGTGTTTAGATTGTCATGGTCCATCATTCTAATACGGAGGGCTACTGGATAATGGCTTTGTAGGAATAATCCAATAAAATAAGCAGGTACGGGAACTTAATGGCAAGCCATTGTGGTTTCACATTAGGGTAGGAATATTTATTGTACATATGCTGAGTGGCTTTGTGAGTTTGCCACCATTCAAGGGGTATGTGCTACTATTCCAGAGGGAAGCATAACTGTAATGGACTGACAAACGGGAAGAGAACTGGTTATGGGGTAGAAAAACACAGTGATGAAATTTGCATGAAAGCACAGAGAATGTGCTAAATGCATATGGACAATAAGTTGACGAGCAAAATCTCCTGCACATAGTTCTTCTAATCCCATAATCACCGGCTATTTGCAGATATTCTCCCTCTCCCTTCAAGTATGTTTTGAATGTCACCAACCATATATATTTCTTGACAAGGCCATTTTCCTGGAACACATACAAAGAATGGGGTTTGGGACCCTTGTCCCAGCCTTTACCTTTTTGTGCTTCTGGAACTTGGATTCCTGAGTCCCCCCATATTGGCAGAAAAGTCAGAAGAGGACTTCACACCCATGTAGAATTTTTCATGCACAGTAATGTGGGTTACTAACAGAGGTGGGATTCAAATTTTTAACAACTGGTTCTGTGGGCATGGCTAAATGGGCATGGCTAGGTGAGCATGGACATGTGACTGGGTGGGCATAGCTTCTTTTCCTTTTTTTTTTTTTNGCAGCACCCCCCATGCTCCATTTTTGAGTCTTCTGGGCCTCAGGAAAGCCTCCTGGGAGCAAAAACATCCCCCCAGGAGGCAGTAAGACAGCGAGGGGGATCCCAGCACAGCTGATTATCTGAACAGTTAATCGTCAGTAGGAAAAAAAAAGAAATACTTTAAAGAGTGACTGGATGGGAAAGAATGCAGTCAGCGATGTGGGGCATGCATGCAATGTCGCACATGTGCGATAAGGACTGACTTGATGGGGAGGGGAGGAACAGGCAGAGAGGGGCGGAGCCAGCCAGGGGCACAATTTGCTGGTTTTCCGAACTGTGCAGAATCGTAACAACTGGTTCTGTAGAACCAGTCTGAACCGGTAGAATCCTACCCCTGGTTACTAGGATGAAGGGGTCTAGAATTCTACTGTCCTGCCAGACAGAATATGTGAATCATCTTATTGCCCACTCTGTAAGACAGGTTGATGATTCAGTTGTCTCCTCACTCTTTTTGATTTTGAACAATCTTTTTCCTTGAAAGAAAGATGGGGGGATGTATGCAGTTCCAAGGGAAAGGGGGGTCTCTTTGGCTAGGCTGATACAACTCAGTAGCATTATTAGTGCTGAAAGTCTGAAATAGAATTCTGAAACATTGCCAAATTTGAAATGCCTATAGAATTTCACCTAATGCAGTAATGATCAGTCATACTTGGAACTTACGTTTGAGGATACACTCCAACAAACTATTACACAAAGCTCCTTTTCAATTTTTCCTGTATGAATTTACTATTATTGCTACTACTTAAGAAGAGTAAGGATCATATTACTGGATCAAATTAGGAGTCCATCTCTGGTCTATTATATTCTACAGTAGCCAGATAGATGCCATTTGAAAGCATGCAGCAAAGATGTTACTAGCAAGTAACTTTAATCAAATAGAGCTAGAAAGGACATTGGAGATCTTCTAGTCCTGTGATGATGAACCTATGGCACGTGTGCCAGAGGTGACATACAGAGCCATCGCCTCAGCTCTGCTCCACTGTGCATGTGTGTGTACACCCTCCAGCTGGACAGCTGGTCTTTGGGTCTCTGCTGAGCATGTGTGGGGGCAGGGGTCACATGTTCATGCACAGGGGACATTGGAATGCACATGGGTGGGAGTGGGGTGCATGTGCAGGACATATGTTGCATTTTGGGGTACACGCATTCACTTTGGGCACTTGGTGCCAAAAAGGTTGGTTTGGGGGCACTTGGTGCCAAACAGCCATCACTGTTCTAGTCCAAATCTCTGCTCAAGCAAGAGACCCATAGCATTTCTGACAGGTGACTGTCCAGTCTCTTCTTAAAAACCTCTAGTGATGGAGCACCCATGATTTCTGCAGGCAAGCCATTCCACTGGTTAATTGTCCTCACTGTTAGGAAGTTTCTCCTTAATCCCAGGTTGCTTCTCTCCTTGATTAGTTTCCATCCATTGCTGCTGCTTCTGTCTACAGATGCTTTGGAAAATAAATTGAACCCCTCCATTTTGTGGCAGCCTCTCAAACACTGGAATACTGTTATCATGTCACCCCAGTCCTTCTTTTCTCTAGACAAGTCATACCCAGTTCCTGCAACCGTTCTTCATAATTTCCATCCAGTAGTCCATCTTGTGCCTCCTGGTTATTTTCTATAAACAGATAACAATTGCGTATTGAATCCAGATATAATCCTACCTTGAATAGGCTCATGCCAAGTAGGGGGACCAATTACCCACAAATTATTTAAATCAGTGATGGGATTCATTTTTTTTTACTACCGGTTCTGTGGGTGTGGCTTGGTAGGCATAGTGTGGCTTGGTGGACGTGGCTTGATGGGCATGGCAGGGGAAGGATACTGTAAAATGTCCAATCCCACCCCACTCTTGGGGGAAGATTACTGCACAATCCCATTCCCTCCCTACCCCACTAACCTGCTTTCCAGTTCTATTCTCCTGTGCAGGGCAACAAAAGATGATCCAGCCGATCATCTGGGACTCAGGAGGCAGAGAATAGTTGGGGGCAGGGCCAGTCAGAGGTGGTATTTGCCAGTGGTATTTGACTCAAAATGTCCACTACCTGTTCTCCAGAACTGTTCAGAACTTGCTGAACACCACCTCTGATTCTCACTAAATGGCTATGGATAACTTTGAGCCTCTCTCACATCATTCTCAATCTAACAACAACAGGATTGTTGTTGGGGGTGAATGGAAGGAGGGAATGCCATGGGGCACTCTGAGGCTTTGAAGAGAATGTGAGATATTATTAATTGTAACAACATGAAATACTATACAACAATGACAACCAATATTTTCTCGGTATTTTGAGTAAGTTAATTTTATGTACAAGATTCATCCACTATACTTTGATATTAAGAATTATAGTACCTGTCTCTACCCAGAAATCCAAAACCACACTTTCACATATAAAATAGATGACTGTGATCTATCTGTCCATCCATCCCTCCACATGCACAAACACAGTGTTCTCAATAAATCTCATATTCTTTCAGGAAAAAGTGACCCTTTTTCATTCCACTTTCTGTTGCATTTTGAATCAGTTGTAGATGGCACTCCTTCTGGCCTCCATCCTTTCTCTTCAGTTTTTACAGGGTTGGAATAGATGGACCTGTCAGCTGCCAATTGCTCAGGCTCATGCAGGCTGCTTGGGTCAATCAGTGCCAGAGGACAGCAACTTCATCAATGCCAGTGGCACGCCAACGTTGAAACCAAAGGTCGCATTCCTTGGGGATGTGGCTATATTTCTTACTCCAGAATATATGGAGATACACAAAATTCTTTCCACCTTTTTTTTGCTGAAAGCTACTGCAGTTCTGCCTCTATCAAGAATTTCTATTCTTATGCTTGCTTTTTCATAGGGGTTTAAAATATTCACGCCCTGAGTCAGAGTGGCACTTCTTCTGGTATCAGAGGTGGTGTGACTGTCATCATCCGGTTCCATCCCTGATAAGCTGTTAAGCTATAAAACAAATGTTTTTTATTTTTTTATTTTTTTAAGTTTTCGCGGGTACTTACATGTGTGCTATTCAGCTTCCTTCGGGTATTATCCCACGTCATTGTAGTGCTTTTAAAGGTAGCAACGTTTCAGCAGAATCTTCATCTGCCATCATCAGGCTTCTGTATTGAGTTTGTATATATATATTTGTTTCTCTGAGGTTTTTGCGGGTATTTGTATGTGGATCTATGGTTATACGGGTTTTCTCCCGCGTAAAATTGGAAATATCTAGGCAATATATATATATTGTTTTTTTAAGCTTTCGCGGGTACTTAGCCAGGGATCTGGATTTAATTCTTCCATGAATATGTTTGCAATGACGGCGGTGACAGTGGTGATCCCATAGGGGTCCTTCAATTTGCTTGTATCTTTGTCCTTTGTATATGAAATATGTGGTTGGTTAGGCAGTGTTCTGTTAGTTCCATTAAAAAAAACAGATAGATGTAGATAGATAGATAGATAGATAGATAGATAGATAGATAGTAGATAGATAGATATAGATATTTGGCTGTTCAGCTTCCTTCGGGTATTATCCCACTTCATTGTAGTGCTTTCAAAGTTGTAGCAACGTTTCAGCAGAATCTCATCTGCCATCATCAGGCTTCTCCATGGATGTGGGTCTCACAGCTTTTTTATTAGATATTTATTATCCCACATGACGTGGGATAATACCCGAAGGAAGCTGAACAGCACACAAGTAAGTACCCGCGAAAGCTTTAAAAAACAAAATATATATATGTGTATGTGGTGTGTGTGTGTGTGTGTGTGTGTGTGTTAAGTTTTTTTAAGTTTTTTTAGTATATATATATATATATAAATATATATAATGTGTTTTTTTTAAGTTTTTAAGTTTTTTATATATATATGTATATTGTGGTTGTGTGTGTGTGTGTGTGTTTAAGTTTTCTCAGGTACTTACTTGTGTGCTGTTCAGCTTCCTTGGGTATTTATCCCACATCATTGTAGTGCTTTAAAGTTGTAGCAACGTTTCAGCAGGAATCTCATCTAGCCATTCATCAGGTTCTGTCATTGAGTGTGTAATATTTGTAATATTTGCTCCTACATTTATCCCACACCTCTTGAATCTAGTCCCCACCTGTGCAGGTTTATAATCACTATTATATATATAGTGATTATATATATATATATTATTATATATATATTATTTATGTGGCAGATGAGATTCTGCTGAAGTTGCTACAACTTTAAAAGCACTGCAATGACGTGGGATAATACCCGAAGGAAGCTTGAAGAGCACTATACTATATATAATTATATATATTTATATATATATATATATATATGTGTGTGTGTGTGTGTGGTTGTGTGTGTGTGAATGTGTGTGTTGTGGGTGTGTGTGTATGCTGTTCAGCTTTGTTTGGGTATTTTCCCACATCATTGTAGTTGTGCTCTTAAGTTGTAGCAACGTCTTCAGCAGAATCTCATCTGCCATCATCAGGCTTCTGTACTGAGTTCGTCTGTGAGTCAGGCTATCACAGCCGTTTTCAGTTTGTAAATTTGAGGCTAGCCTACTGCTGAGCCAGAATGGTTTTTTTTTTTCTTCAACCTGATTTGGTTGGGAGTCTTAGTCTGTGTTTATTGGTCTTGGAGTTTGCTGTGTTCTTCTTGATTGGTTTTCTAGTTTCTTCTGTCTGTTTTGTGGCTTTGATTGGCTGGCAACATTGTGTTCCTGTATTGGAGGCTTTCAGTGCAGCTTGGCTTCGAGTAATGGATGGGCTATCATCTATTCGGAAACTAGCGTTTTCATCTGGGAGCCTGGTTGGGGTGGTTTGAGCTGGAGGTATCAGGGGGAGTCTGTTTGTGCCCAGGTGTTTAAAATTTAATTTATATATTTTATAAATATATAAATTTATTATATTATTTAATATATATTTCAAATTTATAATTTTAAAACTGAAACTGCTGTGCTAGCCTGACTCACAGACAAACTCAATACAGGAGCCTGATGATGGGCAGATATGATTCTGCCAAACGTTGTTCCAACTTTAAAACACAACTACAAGTTGACGTGGGATATATCACCCGAAGGGTAAGCTGACACACACATGTAAGTACCCGCGAAAACTTAAAAAAACAAATATATATTTGTTAGCCACATAATTAATATATATATAATAATATATATATAATTACTATATATATATATAGTGATTATAAAACTGCATCAGGTGGAACAGATTCAAGAGGTGTGGATAAATGTAGGAGCAAATATTAGAAGAGGATTAAGACCATGTAATTTTTACTTTGGTTACACTTCAACTGTGATCACTCCATTCTTTCCCATCCCTATCTGTGAATGGTCATCAATACCTTCCAAAAGACTTATTTTCACCTTAGTCCAAAAATATTTGGTGTCCCCATGGAGTAGACCTTTTTTGAAATACCAGTCAATTCAAGGCTCCATCGACATCAAAATCAGGTAATTTTCCATATTTTTAACTGACTCCAACATTTCTTTATACCAGATCACTAGAGGGAGGGCGTCATTGCATCTTTGTTCTGTTCATGGGCTTTCCAGGATAATTTTATTGGCAACTTGAGAACAAGATTCTAGATTAGTCTAGACTTTGCTCAGGTCCAACAGGATCCTCGTGTTATATTTTTAATAAGAGAGACATGTGCCAAACAGTCTAACATCCCTTAAATAACGAATGTGAGTAGGTAGGGGAGAATGCACCAGCTGCTTTTCAAGAAATCTGTTATTTTCACAGTATGTTCCAAAGACTGTTGGGTTTCCTTGGAAACTTATCAGGGGCTTCTCAGTTCCTCAAGAGGATAATAGTAGCACAGACCAGACTTCACCAAACCTGCAACTATTTTAACAAGTTCCTCAGAGCAGAGGCCCATCTTCCTCTCAATATGCAAAGTGCCAGAGCCTCCTGGTTATTTTCTATAAACAGATAACAATTGCGTATTGGATCTAAGATAGATATAATCCTACATTGAATAGGCTCATGGCAAATAGGGGTACCAATTACCTATGAATTCTTTAAATCAGTGGTGGGATTCAATTTTTTTTATTACTGGTTCTGNAATCCCATTCCCTCCCCACCCCACTAGCCTGCTTTCCAGTTCCATTCTCCTGTGCAGGGCAACAAAAGAAGACCCAGACGATCAGCTGGAACTCGGCAGGCAGAGAATAGTTGGGGGCAGGGCCAGTCAGAGGTGGTATTTGTCGATTGTCTGAACTACTCAAAATTTCCACTTCCGGTTCTCTAGAACTGTTCAGAACCTGCTGAATACTACCTCTGCTTTAAATGCAACCAATTTCAATATACTGCATCAGTTATCCAACCCAGTTGTATTGTCTTCCCTCAGAGGGCAGGTTGTTCCATCTGTTCTAACAGATATTAGGAGGCCCGGAATGATTCATTTTTGTTCTCTGCACAATCTTCACACGTACTGTGTTCCATCTCTCAATGTTCTCCTTTGAGCTTCCTGGCAGAATGAAAAAAGCAAGAGGGAATCTTGGAGGTGACATTTTTGATTACAGGGTGTCATTTCCAGGAAAAATCTCTAGTGTCTCAAAACCAGGTGCAGATCTGTTTATCCTTTAAAACAATTCTAAAATCAGCAACTTTTTCACAGCTACATTGGCCCTGCCTTTCCTGCTGTTTCTTGCAGGCTTTTGTGCTTTGTGATGTTATTCGTATTTGTATTCATCTCAGTGACTTTGAGAATGTGTTATTTGAAATATTAACAAACAAACAAAAAACAAACAATAGCATCCTGCATAATCTGAGGTTACATCTTAAGCCCCTGACACATAGCACCAACGGATGGAAAGAGGATGTAAAACGGAGAGAAACATTTTCCATCCGTTTGTTAATGCGATGCATCCATTCTGTACTCACTGAGTCTGTTTTTCATCCTCTCTATCCGTCCAGCATCCGT